>NCSJ02000509.1:0-21640 GCA_002812745.2 Scytalidium lignicola | reverse complement strand
CTCCATGAGCAATTCGCTTTGGCCCGTTTCGGACTGCTTGCGCGCGTCTGACCTGGGGTCAATTGGGTGGCAGCCTACCTACCCAGGGCGGGCTGTGAGTGGTGGGTTGGTGTTGCTGGTGTCGCTGGTGACGGGGCAAAAGGTACGTGGGTAAGGCAGAAGAGGAGTCACACGCACCCCTCCAAGTCTAAACTCACACTTGACAATCCCATACGCTCATAATACGGTAATATCTCTTCAGGCTTACTATTCTGGTCCGCGGGTATCACCACGTACCCTTCACTCTCTCTCTCTCTGATTACTACTATTACTACTACTACTCACCTGCCTACTTATTCCTCTCCTCTCTCACACTCTGCTTCCTTCCTGTCTCTTCTCACTTCTCTCTCCTCCTTGTGTTCGCCCATTCACACAACACACACGTAACCCAACATTCGCCGCACACGCATAACGCAATCACTCAATTCGATACAATCCTACACCGTCACCCACACCATAACACCTGTCAATCTTGCCTGCACAAATTCACTCCGGTCTTTGTCGCCTTTTGACTGCACACCTTGACTCAATTGACCAAAGACAACTCAATTAAACCACCAATTGACCGATAAGCCTTACATTACAACAAAGAAACGTTCCAAAGCGAATCGGACAACTGCAACCAACCCAACCAACTGCAACCCCGCCGCAGACCCCAATTTGGGCTTATGATCCTGCGCGCAGCATCACGATTCCTCCTCTTCCTTCAAACCCCAGAGTAAAAGAGAAAAAGGCACCAAAGAGACTGAACGTTTCAACTTTGCATTTTGCATTGTCCGAGGCTTTGCGCAGCCCATAACGGACTTAAGGCGTTGCACATATCCGCCTCTTGACTCCGCAGACCAAGTCGCCACCAATTGGCGAGATCCCGCCGTGAGGCGCAACGCAACAACCAATATGGCTGACAAAACAACCTTCACCTCGAACCCCCAGCCTTCCACTGCATTCGACACCGGTCGCTCCACAACCATGCAATCACACGCAACTCAATTGCCTTCTTCTCCCAGGCACTTCCTTCATCCTTCTTCATCATCAAACATCACCAACACCTCTGGTAATATCATGACTTCAACCACCCAGAAATCCGATACAATGCGATCCGAGAAGCCATTCTCGCTCGCCAACCTCATGTCCCCGCCAGAACCACCACGAAAGGAATCCTTCTCACACGAATCCCCTGCTCCCATCATGGCGACGCCAAATCGTCCAATCTATCCATTGTCCAATGCATTCATGCCATCGCCACCCGTCTCGCCAGACCAGAAGCCAGATACCGCAGAAGGCCCATTACCCTCCATCGTCACAGATCCGATTCTATATCCAACAACACAAGATTCGCAGAGCGTTTCATCGACTCAACCTCCATTGTTCGTCAATGATGAGGTGTTGGTGACACAGAGGGCCGTGGAACAACATCTGGCGGCGAGAGAATCAAGCATCTTCCGAGAGGCATCGCCTCCTCGTCGGAGTGAGTACGAGCTGGCATTGGAGTTCAAGTCGATTGTGGCAAGATCATTCAATGCAAACCGAAAGCGATGGTTCCAGCGCGAGAGGGCTTACTTGATGGAGGATAAGGCACTACAATCCAGCGGCAGACGATACTCACCGATTGCGCCCGCCACGGCAAAGGCTCCACGGACACCAGCGTCGCGCATGCCAGCGAGAGTTGAGAAGAAGCATCCACGGGAGCGAACACAAGCACGACCTCAGTTCACGAGAGCCACTCCTGACCCAGCGAAGAGAGTGGCAAGAGAGGATAAGGATTTCGATGCATTGCCAGATTACTGCCCTCCACTATCCAGTCTGCCGAACAAACCAAACTCACTCAAGGTCGACTGGAAGGGTGCACCAATTGATCTTCGCTACGATCCACATGCTCACCTTCTCCACCCCGATGAAATCCTCCTCGCCGCTAATCTCCGCCTGGACTGCGCAACTTACCTGACGTCCAAACGACGAATCTTCATCAAGAGAATCGAGGCTCTGAGAATTGGCAAGGAGTTCCGCAAGACCGATGCTCAGCAGGCATGCAAGATTGACGTCAACAAGGCAAGCAAACTGTGGCAGGCATTTGAGAAGGTTGGATGGCTCAACCCATCCTGGGTTCGTCAGTTTCTATGAATCAGTCACACGGCCAGGCAGCAATTTTGCTCTTGAAACTCATCGTGACTCATTTGTCTTCTTTCCCCGCTCTTCAAGTTCTGATTCGAATCTCCCTATATGGGAGACTGCGTATGTTCTCATGGACAATTTCGCCACTCTAGGGTTTTTGCCTTCAGCGTTGTTTTTCTTCGCCACTGAATAGATAGCTTTCCACTCTCGACTCATAACTAGATAGATTGCGACTTGGCGGTTCATTTTTGAATTTTGAACTTTTCCTCAAACAATCACCGATTCATTCAACTTGAATCTAGACGAACCGCTTAGACGCTTCACGCAACGAATTTTTTTTTAATTTGTCACCTGCAGGCTTTTTTTCTGCTTTGGGAACAGAAACTTGGAAATGGGAACTCTCTTATTTCTTTTACACCCTTCTTTCATTATTCATCATACATCGTCATCATCATCATAGGGAGCATGGGGAACGGGGATACTACATCGGGACTTGGGGAACATAAGGCACACATCACGGAACTATCGGGGATTAGGGGATCATTAGGGATTGGGGGAACTTATTTGGGATATACATTTGCATAGGGTCAGAGTCTGATTGATACCCAGAGCCCGCCCAGCTCCACAACATCATGAATTCACACACAAGCTCTGCATTGCCAGAGCTCTTTTTTTTTTCCTTATGCGTTTTTGCTACTACATTATTCGTCAGATCTTGGAATTGTGATGATTGTTTGGCTTTTCTTCCCTCCAACATACAGAGCACACACATGATCTTTTTCATTTCCATTGGGAAATGATGGATTTGGGATTTGGGATTGGGATTGGGATTAGGATTTGAGATTTTTGGTCATGGCTGGGGTAGTATGTTTGGCGTTATATTTGCTTTTGACGCCTCTTTTCTTTTAATGAATAGATGATGTCCTAGGGATCAGTTAGTTTACTGAAGCAGAATGAGATTGACATTTTAGGGGGGAAAGGAAATTCCCCCCTCTCTTCCACACACAATTTTTGCACTTGGGCTTTTCTAATTGATTGATTTTAACACAATCCACGTGATCTCTCTCTATTTCTTTCTCTTTTTATATTATCCCTTTGTTTTGGAATCTCGTGCCTGTTGTTGCTGTTGCTGATGCTTGCTTGCCCTAATTCTTGGTTTCCGGTTCCGAGCCGCGCGTGCCTTTGTCATGGTGATGTGATGGTGATCTAAGATGGGGATGGGGTGGGACTGCTTTTGTGCCTTGCATTCAAGCGGATCTACACTCCAACTCAATTACTCCATTGATTTCAATCAATTGATATAACTTCTGATCCTCTTTTTTTCAATTACAAGTACAGTATAAGAAGTGGATGAGAAAGTGGACCCAAAACTGATGTAATGTAACCCCCCGCCAATTTTGCTACGACTGACACAGGTGTAAAACTGTACTGTATCAATTGTACAGTAAGAAAACCTAGTATAGTAATCAGATTTGATGTTACAAGGATTTCAAATCCAAGCCCTCGATCCTATCTTACTTGTTTTTCTTTCTTTATTTAGAAAAATCCCATTCAATCTTACACGTGGAAAGGAAGAAGGACGGGGGCTGACATTACGTACGTGGCGCAGTTACAGTACAGTACACTTAGATAAGATACCGGGTAGGGCGAAACCCAAGAATTGTGGGCGGGCACACATCACATGGGAGTTTTACCGTTGTGGTTGGTTTATTTCTCACACTCATTTTTCTGTAGTACAGTACACTGTTAGGATTTTGATTTTTCTTATTCAGTTTATAGTACTCTGTAATAGAAAAAAAWTGTATACGAAGTGCTATGCAAACTAATTCTAGTTAGAAAAACAAGGTGTAGGGAAGGATGTTTTGAGTTCCAAAATGCCGCGGCACCTTATCGCAAAACAGTGTCCCTGCAGCACGAGGCAGCGAGGCACGAGGCACGCACAAGGGCATGACGATTAGGAAGCGAGGGGCTGGCAGGCTGGGCAGGGCGGAAGATCTGAAACACAGGGGGGGCTGTGCAAGGTACACGTGACTCTTTTTTTGCTTTAAGTTTATGCATGTGACTTGGCTCATGTGATCGTAATTGGTGGCCTTGTTTCTTTGGCATTTAATTGCCAGGGGTTTGGTTATTGCACAGGGGGGGGGGGGTACTTGTGCTTGTGCTTGTATGGTATTTACAGTACAGCCTTGAGTTTGATAAGTTTGGTTCTAGATGCTTTTGACTGGATTGTTTGGTTTTCATTCATTATGCGCTAGGGATCACTGGCACTGCCTGCTGCTGCTGGGCAAAAAAGGTTTGCCGTTTGCCTTTCGGTGAGTGTGTCATGGCTGGATTGGCTTTTGACTTGAATCATACTTGTGCTGGTACAATTGCTTTAGTTACGGTGAGATGAAACTTTCTTTGACTCAGCTACTGTATCTGTTGTAACTATGTAACCCTATACGGGAGAGGCAGACGTGATGTGATGATGATTGACACGTCTGCCTGGGCGTGTTTGTTATTTTTGTTGGTGGCCTTTGTTTGCTTTGCTTTGTTAGGAGCCTAGATGTAACGAGATGAGAAATAGCTTTGTTTTGGTTTTATGGTAATTCACATTTCCCTAAATTATTACACTGTAATTCCTCCTCCTTCTTGTCTGCTTATTTACCCTTGTTCATCCGAAAGGGGATATCCTTGAGTCATTGTCTGCCTTGAGCTCTAATCCCATCGTTTCTTAGCCTCATTTGTCTATTCTTGTCTCTCATTTCCAGAAACACAATCCTGGTCCATTCCTATCGAATCCTCTTTTCATTGTATGACTAGATTTGGTGACTGCCTATCCGGACCAGCCTCTGTACTCTAAACTAGTCAGAGATGAACTCTTAGGATGGGTCAGTCCGGGGTTATCAATATGTTAAACAGTTATCGTTGGTAAGCCTGTGTTGATTAACGTCTGTATTGATGATAGTGTATTCAGAAAGGAATTATCAGTGATCATTCAGGCTTCAGTCCAGGCCAGGAGAATGTGATACCTCCCATGCGGTAGGATACTCGTATCTTTTCTCCATCATGTGTATCCCATCTGTAATCCAGCGTCTTCTCATAGAACACCCATAGATCTTATCCTGAATTGAACCATCTAAATTTCTCACCCCCTCATGTCCAACTAATATCGCAGTGATATCGTGATATAGTGCCCATATAATTCATCGGAAATCATAGACGACCAGCGCCTGTTTCCCTCTTCGCAGCGGATATCCTCGTCCCACCGACTCCTTCAGCACGATGACAACCTCATCATCAAAGCCAACCCAGCTTGATTCCTCTTCGGTCATGTCTACCTGTTCTAATTTATAATCGTTCCCAACCTCATCATTCCCTCTTGCGCTTCTTCGTCCCAGCGCTGGATCAGATTCCACTCTTCGTAACCCACCAGGCCGATCAGAAGATGCGACCGAAAATTTGGAGGGAGAAGATCGAAGCTCAGCACGGATAGCTACACTTCGCGCCATTACTGACTTTCTACCTTTTGCTCTAGGAGGGCGATAAGGTGTTGAGGGGCGAGAAATAGAGGGTCCAGTCTCAGCTGTAGCATCTAACGGCTTACGTTCAGCACTATTGTGAGAGATCGGCGCTGGTGCCGGAGGCATATTCGTTGCCAGTCCCCCTTCCAAGTCCCAGACTCGCAACTCATCTCCACGGCTGCTCACGCTGACTGCTTTCCCCCTTGGAGTGATCTCTGCGGCCGCAACGGATGATGTGTGACCCCAGAGCCTCCCACCTGTTGAGATACCTAAGTGGGTTGCAGTCGATGTACAAAGATATAGCGTCAGAGTATTATCACTGTGACAGGCTAGTAGATAGGGATGCGCATATGTAAGTGATGTAGGGGGCTCTGGAAATGTTGAATGAGCCAACATAGAAGAAGACTTTAGGCTCGAGTGAAACCCTTGGGGGAGAGCAGTTGCGATCCGAGAGGAGGTAATTGTGCCTGTTGTAGGCGAAATGTGTAGTTCTTGGAGACCGATGGTGTAGCCTTCGAAGTAGGTAGGTAATGAGTATGCTATACTCGCGATTATTGTGGTGCTTGTGGTGCGAATGGAAAGCGTCACTGGTGGCCAGGAGGTGTGTGAATGGAGGGAGGCGAGGAGGTGTGGTTTGAAATCCCTCAATTCTTGAGTTTGTTCTTCTGTTGATTCTGGCTCTAACCCATTGTCTTGTTCTGCAGTTATATTTTCTTCCACCTGCAGAGATAACCCTTTTGAAACCGGCTCTGAAGCCGGCGGAGGACCAGCCAAGGTATATAGTGATAGCAATTGGGAATCTGTGGTCGTGATGATATACGGATTGGCTATCGCTATAGCACTCAGCCGTCCGTTACTTGAGGCTGGATGTCTGTATGCACAGTTAAAGCTCCTCGTGGTCACATCAAGTCTCCAAATTCCCCATCCCCCATCTACGAACCCAACCGTGATTTCTAGTAGGTTCTCGTTGGAGTTTTGCGTATCAACTGCAAGACAAGTTGGTATGTCTCCATCTGCCAATTCGCAAGCTGCAACTACCCTCTTTCCCTTTAGATCCCAAGCTCGTAGCCCCTCTTCTTTGTTCGCTGTAACAACTATCCCTTCTACCAGCTTGGCTAGTGTGGCGGGCACAGAAGGTCTGTCCGCCACGTTGATTTCCTGCACCTCACAAGCCCCAATAGCCCAATTGTGTCGTAATTTATATTGGCTCTTCCAGTTTGTCTTCTTCCCATCACTGCGATTCACTAGATAGCTATCGTTTAACCACTTACTCGTTCTCGAGGAAAAGCGCAGAGCTTCATCCACTGGCGCCGCCCTGATTCCAGGGATGCGCATAGCTCGGGGAAGCACGAATCGGTTGTAGTACAGATTTTTCCATATTTGCGAGTCTCCTGCAAGAGTGTAGAAGCGGTGCGATAGTCGTTGGCATTGTATGAGGCTCTGAATGGGGAGATTCTGGAGGATACGGATGAGAAGCTCGTCCGAGAGATCGGAGAGATGGTCTAGAGGATGTCTCGTACGCGGCTTCTTTGAATCAGGGAAGAAGGCCTCTGCATAGGCAGTCGAGAGACGCCGTTTTAGAGACATTGCAGGCTGTTAGTATCTCCCTCTTCGTGGCCGAGGTAATATGGTCGGGTTGTTGGAAGTTTGTGTAATTATAGCATTGCTTGCCTCTATCGCTGTTATCGCAACTATCACATGATTGATGCGCTGGAGAGCCTAGACTAACCCCAATTTGATATAACCGTTCAGCCTCGGCATGTCACCAAGTTTGTCCAACCACCCTTGCGGCAGCGCATTCCGTCCTTCCTTTCATTGTCTTCATCCTCAAGGGCCAAATGCCCATCAAATAAAAATGGCCGCATCAAAGGAGCGTTATCATGGCGTTCCTAATCCACTCGTATTACCACCGCGATGGCTCAACATGTACAGCGAGTTCATCACCAAGAATCAGAGCGCGGTCACGCAGATCGAATCGGCATTACGCTCCTTAACATATATCATTCCCGGACGATTTCGCGATGCAGAACTGGCATCGGAAGGTTTACATTCTTCGGTTCAACTTCTTTCCATGTATCATGACACTCTTTTGGCACGGGCTATTTCGAAGCTACCGGGGATGCCGCGGCATCAATCGCACCATAATAGATATACGAAGTTCTGGATACAGAGCCCGCTTTATAGGAGAATAGCGACGCTGTTATCGATGATCCAATACACAGAATTGCTCTGGGAAATGATGGCGAAGCGCAAAGGGGAGAAGATGCGGTGGAGGGTGGTGGCCATCATTGAGATCATCAAGGCATTTTGCAAGTTATGTCTGTTGAAGGTTACCGCGTCCAGACCATTGGTCACTCCACCACTCCCAGAGAGAGATATCATTCCAGATGAGTCGTCGGAAGAGGAGGAATTTTCAGACGAAGGATTTCCCTCCGAAGAGCGATCGACAGAGATCAAAGAATATAAGATGAAGCGAACGGGCTTGAGCTTACCTACCCTCCCAAATCCCAGCAATATATCCAACTATCTCCTGTCGAAAGTTTTGACAGCAGATGATATCAAAGCGCCAAGTGCGCTTCTTAACAAGGCTAGTGGCTCCGCGCAAGTGGCCGAGTGGCTACACATCCTACAACCGGTCATATATGCTATTGCCATGTCGAGGAGCAAGGACAAGAAGAATTGGTACCCATGGTTGCTAGGGATGAGCGTAGAGTACGCAGCGAGACAGCTGAGGAAGGATGGACTGAGGACTACGGCATTGGAGAGGGAGCAATGGAATAAGCGTGGCTGGGCCATGGGATGGTGGGGAATGAGGGGCGCATTTTATGAGAATGTCACCAAGGGGTTCTTGCATAGAACATCTGACAAACTTCCTTCTTTAATTTCTGGGGTTCTGGATGACTACCTGTATCTTTGGGATAATTATTACTTTAGTACTAGTTCTGTTTAATACTGTAATAGAAATATATGCAATGATAAAAAAANGACTGCGAGCAGAGGAATAACAAACAGAAGCTGTCATGCTTTGATTTAGCCGTCTTTTCGACGTGGTTATTAAATCCATTCTTGACCTATCCTAGGATGATAGCTGATAGCTTTTCCAGTACATCTTGCTCAACAATCATGATTGGGAAGTCTCTAGGAGTAGCCATGGTGGATGCTAATTCGAATATAGTAGACTCAAACTTTAACGAGACGTAAAGGGGTAGATGTAGAGAATCTTTAGTCCAGCCCAAGGCAAATAAATCACCTCTGAAGTGGAAAAAGGCAACAGGATTAAAAAAGCAGGAGAAAAAGAAAAGAAGAGAAACATAGAGGACAAAAGAGTTCGATCACAGCACAGCTGTTTCTACATCTCCACTAATGTCAGTGACAAGCACATCAATACATTAGATTATTTCCCAGACCACCTCTTAGTAACAGCAATTTGTCCTGACCATTCTGCCACAACGGCGCCTTTTGCTGTCTGTTAGAAAATGGGTTTCTTATTTGAGTTTATAAAGATGCCTGAAAATGGAAGGTCGCTAGGACAGGTGAGAAGGATAGCTAATCCAGATAGGGAGAATTGACTGCAAATTAATTCACAGTGAGACAGCCATTATGTGTAGTCTTTTTAGAGTAACTTCAGTATCAACGCAAGTCCCTTATTTCGCACTGTGTTGCATAGCTACCCTCGGATTTTGAGCTATGATATACATTCTCAGCTCTACGCTAGAGTGGCTTCTTTCGATTGCATATCGAGGGTTGTAGAAAATGTCTACAGACATTCTCCCCATTGCCGCTATCTCATTTTTGACTCTCTATGCCTGTGGTTATAACACTATAGTATATAGTAGAATCAACTGAGGCTCTGGGAGGGGGCGTTTGAAGAGTTTCGAGTTACCACAACAAGGCTTCGTCGTTCCAATAATCTGGACGTACAGAATTCATGAATAAAAGCTGCGCTTGCTGCTTTCGTCTAGACCACGATATCTAGAGCCACTGCATTCCTGTCCTTTCAAATATGATTCAAGAGATAATAGCGATACCATTTGCAAATATATTATAAAAGTACACGGAGCAAAACAGTCACTGATATGTGAAATCCATTTCCTTCACGAGCCGCTTTTGGTATTGTAAAGAGAGATTCTGTACATGGATGTCAAGAGCAAGATGAATCATGCGAGCTTAGAGATTTAGGAATAATGAATACATAAAACTTCAACCAAGGAGTTCATGTAGAGCCCAGATGAAAGAGTAGAAATTGAGAGATGAGTTATTAACTGACACACACATGTAAGAAATTTAATTACTTTGCTTCCAGATACTCTTTAGATTTCTGTGATCAAGATTAAAATCCTAAAATAAAGCCAAGAGATATATAAACTGACGGCTCGTACCTCAGTCGGAAACAGAAACCAATATACTGTTACATAAATAAGAGATATATTGTTGACAGTAGGAAGTCAGGTTCACCTTCAACGGCATCTTTCCATCTGATCTTAAGTTTTTGTCACCTAGCTCTCCACTGCTCCTTCAGTGAAAAATTGCAGCAACGTTTTTAACTTTCAGTCAGTGAAGCAATTACAGCAAAATATGATAACTTCATAATCTACTACTGCTTCACAAGATAGCGTCTCATTTAACTATTCCATGAAGGGGCATTATCAGAGAACGTCCCCAAACGAGCTCTCGCGGAAAACTACCCTATGAAAATCGTCCATTCTTCGCTTCCACACAAGCTTTCGTTGTAATCACAACGACTGTAGTGCGTGCTACTATCCACGTGTTGATCAGACTATTCCATCTCACAAGTTCCTCTTTCCTAAATATACGAACCTGTATTACAATTCTCTGCTTAGTACTGAATCGATTGATTTCGTACCCTATATAGCCAGCCGTACGCTCTGTGACAATTGTGGTACTGGTAGAAACCCCAGAGGTATCAATAGAGCAGATGTGAGGATGAAGATGAAAATGATAATGACAATGGGGATGACAATGATATGTTTGTTTCTGTACTCAATTCTGCCAGCTACTTGTCGAAAATAGTAGCAGTTATTTCAAACTGAAGTAATGCTGGCACTTGGCCGACACCAATGATAAATGGCAGCATATCACTCATTTTGTTTGGTTCTTATGCATAATTCCACCGCGAAGAATTATTAATTACTAATCTAAAGCGAATATACATTGCATGCTCGCCTAGATTATAGGATATGCAGAATCTCTTAAGAGTGTAGTAATGAAACAGGCCTTACAATATCAAAGTTAATGAGTTAGGAAATCGTACAACAAACCGTGTTCATCAGTGCCTGAAAGGCACATTCTTATTAATATTCTAGCACCAGTCTTTATGCTACGCCTGACTTTCCCTTACTTCAAGGTAGTCGTCTAGCATCAGACGGCATCAAGTAATAGTACTTTGGAAGTTAATAAGAGATGGAAGAGGAAGATGTCCAAAGGCATCTTTCAAGCTTTCCACACCAAGTCTTAAGTATGGACAGTTGGTGGATACTCTCTACCAGTAATCTCCCGTCGAACCTTCGATACGAAGGGTAATCGATAGCTAATAGCCGGAGACATAGCTGTATATACCCTAGCAGCGTGGCCACAGTCCTAAAATTCTCAATGTTAGTTAATCCCATAACCGATAAATCGACTATTAAACAAACTAAACAAAAAAAGAATAAGGGTCTCAGTTGAAAGATGAAAAGTCTTGTTTGTATCAGCACGCAACACAAAAGTGTCTTCAGCATTAGCATGGAGATTATTACATCATAGAACCCCCTCCAAAAGGAGATGCAAAAAATAAAACAAAAAANCAAAGCAAGAAAAACAAAAATAAGCACATACCAAAGCAATGAGTAAAGAACAGACCCAGAAGCTAAAAGAGGATTTTCCTAAAAAGCAGTTTCACTGATTAGCTTTATCTCAGCCCGATGCCCAGTGTGGCACAAAGCTGTCATCCAGCTGCTTCCACAACACAAAAAATATATATATAAAATATCAGAACAGTCTCGAAAGTTTTTCGTCAAGCTGAAATCAGCATTTGATAGTACTTAATAATTTTCGTTCATCATAGTATTTCGTAGCGGGATATCGAATCGAAAAAAAAAAAATGCTTTTCGTCGCCAGGAATTTTGAAGTAAGGTTGAGAAGAAGACAAAAATTACTAACAGTAACAGTAATAATACACCGTCCCTAATTTCACCTCGAAAAATCATCAATTAGCCCAGCTTAAACAAACGTTAGGACAGGAAATTAATAAAGAATTCAGGTTTTTATCTTCTATTAAATCAGAAAAAATGTGCGTTTGGTATAACACGAAAATAGTCAATCGCCATCGAGGCGTTGTCAGACACCTCTCGGTCTGGGGCGACAAAATAATGCTCATCATTTGAAAGAAAAGTGCCGAGAGAGAAGGGAAGGGAAGAAAAGAAATGATCAGAGAGCATACCTTGATAACAGGGACGTACTCGATCAATCAATCAATCAATAAACACAATACCCGGTCGAGACACCACAAATACCCATTCACTTTCGAAGCTCGAAGGTATGCAACCCAAGCCTTCCCTCCAATCTTACATTTTCCCTACCATCACCACAACACAAGATCTCCATCAATCGATCAAAGCACACAAAAACCCCCTTAACCAAATAAAGCAGGTTATGCATGCATCTGTGTTGTGGGAAGGAAGCAAAAAATGGTAAAGAGAGGGGAAATAGTTTAGCTAGGAGAGAAGCTTTGGAAAGAAGAGAAATTTCAAATTAAAGCCAAACGGGGTCCCCACTTCCGGGTCTCGGATAAACTAAACCTCCAGAAGTTCCGTGCTCGTACAAGGCAGGATGTTCATGGATAGATGTAGTTTAGCGTGGTTAACTTAATTAATCAAACTTAGTCATCCGCAACTCTCGTATCAAAATGTTGATCGCCAGGTTCGAGGCCTTTGTAGGGCCGCTGCGCTGATCATAGCTTCCTCTATTCTAAGAATGGGGATGAGGCATGGGGTGAGGGGGGGACTTTGTAAGTTGTACAATAATTAATCATGTCTAGTTAAATTAGATGGAGAATCATCATATCAAATATGCATCAATTCTTTCACGAAAAGCTATTACAAAGCACACTCTACAAACACAGGTTTTACATCAAAAACGACTTGGATTGGATGCAAAACAAAATGATATACCCTGCATTTCTCTAAGATAAAAAGGTATGAAAAAGGGGGTAGCAAAGCAGAAAGTTGAAGAAAGAAAAAAAGCCAATAATTGAACCCCCCCTTCCTCCCAGATGCCACAAACAAAACGCCATGCCATCCGAGTTGTAAAATAAAAAGGACAATGCTAGACCCAAACAAAAAAANGTAAAGAGCAAATAGAGAAGTCCCCGCCTCCACGTTTCGCAAGTGACCATGAATTATGTTTGTTTGTGCGTGTGTGTGCCTTTGACTTTCCATGTTCGCAAATAAATAAGTATAAAGAACCTGATAGCCAGCCATGAATAATTCCAAGAAAGAAAAAAGCCACACCCAATAGTCCAGCATAGAAGAAACCCCTCCCTCAAAAAACCATCGTAAGAGGGGGAAAGAAGAAATTGCCACCAAAGAAGTCGTTTGTTCGGGCGCCAAATTTATCCCGGATTATCCTCCCATTTCCGGACCCAGTACCCTATTCTTTCCATGTGTTTTATGTGTTCGTGCGTGTGTGAAAATGCATAAACTGATTTATGTCCCAATTTCCACGCCTAGAGTGCAGCAGCAGAAGCAAATCGTACAATTCATCGACTCCGTTTTTGTTGAATTCAGCGTGGTTGCGATATTGATATATCCGTGATGGCAGGGTACCGTTCGTTCGTTCGTTCGTAATCCATCCCAGGTACCGTTCCCGGCTGGCACCGTTCCTGGTAGGTATGTCTAGTACGCCATCCTTTGCCAGATCGTAGTTTAACAGAACAAGTCAACTCGAAAAAGGAAAGGGGGAAAAATAGTGAAGTCGGGGCACACAAAGCAACACAAGAATCGCCCCCGGAACTAATGAAGATATAAAAAAAANGCAAATCGAAAGCTCCCAAAAAAAAAAAAAAAAAACACCGTAGAAACCATGCCGATATCCTCTTCCCTGACCTGCCAGATCTTTGACTTTCAACTCCCGTAACTATCGAACGCCATGCGCAGACGGGGGAATCTCATGAATGATCATAACACGCTAACAAAGTATGCCCTATGGTGCAAATATGCCCTTCCCGATGCAGCAACACCGGCTGATGACTCCTCCAGATGAACCCTTGTATGATGATATGAAGTGCCCTAACAGAAAATGGAAATAAGAAAAGGTGTACAATGATGAAGCAAGAAGCAGCGAATTTGTTGAAGAATCGTAAAAAAAACGTATGGGTGCCCCAAAATCGTAACTCAAAACACTTGGTGTCAAAAAGAATATTGCTCGCGATGCAATAATCTACCGACCCATCATATAAGCAGGAGGGAAGCCTGAATTGGCGCTGTTCATCATGGCTGAATGTCCACCGGCCGTCATGGCGGCGGCGCTGCCGAAAGCAGCAGATCCACCACCATTCCAGCTATTTACACCTGTCGCAAAAGCACCATTTGTGCCATACGGGCCAGCTGTAGAGTGCATAGGATTGCCTGCGTATGCCATTCGGTTCGGTCCAAGTCCAGGAGGTGCTGAAAGCCCTGGGGGCGGACCATTTGCACTGCTGAATGCCGCTCCTACACTACCAAGCATGACTCCATTCATTCCAGGCAGGACACCGGGGGGCACATTTTGTGGTGCAGATGGCATGGATTGCCCGGAACGTACACCAAGGGGATTCTTCGAAAAGCTGAGTCGAATACCTCCCTTGACGCTGTTGTGGAGTGGATGGCCGTAAAGCTCGTGCAGAGCCTTCGTGGCAAATGAAACGTCCTCGAATTCGACGAAACACATGGGGCCGTTCTGCTTGGTCCTGAAGCAGAGACGCTTGTAACCACGTTGCTTCGAAAACATAGCCTTAAGTTCATCTTCGGACGTGTCGATCGGCAGGTTACCTACGTATAAGGTGTTGCATGGTGGATTTTGGTCGGCTGGATTGACTGGTGGGAAATTGTGACGCTGGTAGTGCTGGCTACCCAGCTGATAGTTCATCGGAGGTCCACCACCGGATATCGAGGTTGGGGATAGGGGTCCGGTATGTTGTGCCATAGCAGAGAGACTTTGCGGAGTCGCAAAAGCAGCAGATACGGATCCTGCTTGCCCTACCGTGCTGTTGTTAGTATTAAGAGATAGGCCTGCCATGCGCGATATGGGAATCTGTGGATTCGTTGGACGCCGCGACTGAACGGAAGGGCCATTTTCGGCGTAAGCGACGGGGTCTTTGAGTAGCTCTCCGGTCTCATCATCATCAACGGAATCGTTATTGATGAGTGATTTCCCCGTAATTCGGGTCCGTTCGGTGAGATGGTTGCCAATGGGTGACTGGGGAGAGAACAAGCTTTGATAATGCGTGCTCGACTCGGGATTGGGAAGCTCGCTATTGGTGAAGGGTCCAGTATTGGTCGGAGAGACTCTGCGAGCCGTCTGAAAGGTGCCATTGAAGCGCGACGACTGACGCTGGGTCGTGCCTGCAGTGGAGGAAGCCGTCGAGGAAATGGAGCTCGGAGGGCCAGCATTGGAGGTGGCATCAACGGGATATCTTCGCGAGGCCGTCGGGCTTCCGTATAGTATATCGACCATCATCTGGGCATCATTCGCGATGTTCAGCTTTCCGTCCAGCATATTCTTTGCCTCCAAAGCCCCAGCTTGCGATCTGAAGCGCAAGATGGCGGAGCGAAATCCTGGATCCTCTGATTTCTCGGGCGAGAGGACTTCGGCATCTACAAAGTCCTTGGACCACACCACCATCGATCGTAGAGTATCCTCGCTTGTATTCAGTGGAAGTCGGCGAATGAGCACGGCGCAGGTGCCGCTGTTACTACCACCACCACTGCCATTCAACTGCGACGGAGCGGGATTGCTTTCGGGAGCAAAGGCATTCATGGTGCTCAAGGAGAGAGGTTGATAAGTTGGCGCGGAGCCGTTTGTCTGTCGGAAGGCCTGGCCCTGTGGAACAAAGACCGGAGCGTTCATAGCATACTTTGGGGTCGCGTTGGAGCTGGGAGGACTGGCGCGATCCGAGGCCGAGGAGGAGGTCGAGGCCGGGTAGTGCAGCGAGACTGAAGAAGCCGTACTTGACGCGCCAGACCGATTACTGAGAGAGCCGTTCATGCCTTGAAGAGTGAAATGTGCGCGGATCGCGAACAAAAAAAATGTTCGATTTGATGTTTGCGCTTTGCGACGTCGAAATTCCGCGCCGACGCTTATCTTCTTTCTCGTTCGGACTGGGCTTGGGTATTTTTTGGGATGGCGAGGGCGAGACCACGTAATTAAATAAAATTGATTATCTGTCACAGACAGGATCTGATTTCGAAGCTGTAGGTGAGCGAAGTCGTCGTCGTCGTCGCGGGATATTCTATCGAGGTAAGAGACGAGGAACGGCGGCGGGCGTTGAACCCAATGTTGTGGTACGAGTTGACCTGTCGAAATTGGGTGAGATTCCGGCGGTACCTGTCGATGAATGAATGGGTGCGAAGGAGCGACCGATCGAGACCAGGAACTTTCGCACGCGTTGGGTCAAGCGTGTATGTGAACAAAAAGTATTACTTTCGGGGGCGTAAGCAATCAGGAAGGAACGACGAGTCGCGGTCGCAACTGGGCCAGCCCCAACCGAATGGCGATGGAAGGAAGGAAGGATAAAGTCGGACTGATCGATCTGTCTATATTATGTATGCGTCGAGGAAGAAGACGTGGTTGTTTTTTTTGAAAATTGGAAGAGGTAGGAGGAAAGAAAAAAAAAAACGGTCGCGAGAGCAGGATGATGTAGGAGGATAGGTCGAGCAGGGAGGATAGGTCGAGCAGGGAGGACCAGATGTCGAATGGCGATCGGGAAGGGGGAGGAGACGTAAGAGGGCTCGTCGCTCGGGATATTGTTTCTGAGCAGTTTGCGAAATATTATTCCAATGACTTTTTATTTTTTATTTTTTATTTTGGTGGAAGGGGGATGCTGGGCGACTGGCGGACTAGAACAGGTGGGATGGGTTGGATGGATGGATGAATGGTTGAGAATCATGGGAATTATTGGGTTATGTTATTGGGGGGGAGGGGAGGAGGAGGGATGGGAAGGAAGGCAGAGAGGTGTTCGAAGGCCCTCTCTGTCTCTCTCCCCCCGAGCAGTAGCAGCAAGTAGCAGCAGCCATGCCATGCGCCTGGGGAGAGAGAGCAAGCAGCAAAGTAGACGGGTGGCCCAAGCTTGCGGGGCTCCAGTGGACTCGCTTGTGAGGCGAAGGAGAAGAGGGACACCCCTGGCATCGAATTCTGGGCCGGGCTCTTCTGGACAAGTGAGCGCGCGAGTGCTGGGGCCGGGGTGGTTACAGTACTTAGTGGTGGCCTGTGTGTTGCTTTGGTTGCCGAGGATGCTGGTGGGTATGGCCTGGATTGGCAGTAAGAGAGAGCAAAAAGAGTCAGCAAGCCAGAAGCAGCAGCAGCAGAAGATGAAGAAGAAGAAGGCAAGTGGCGACCAGGGCCCCCCATGGAATCATTGATTGCGAGAAGAAAAGAAGAAGAAAAGAAAGAAAACAAAACAGGCATTGTGCAAATGGAACAGAAGGGCTAAGCACGGTTTCTCTTCGCTCGATCGAGGCGCAGGAAGGTGGTTTTTCCCAAGTCCGGGTCCCGTCGCGGACGGGGGAGGCAAAAGGGCAACCACGCCTTCTTTTTGGGTCCCTACGACGACATCACGACGGACTGGCGCGAGGTACGGTACAGCCTATCTCTGCTGCCCGGGGCTCGCGGGTAGGGGTGCTTGTGGGCGCGAGGGTGTGTGTGGTGCCGGTGCGTCAAGGTTGCTGGCCAAAAGTACTCACGGCACTGTACCAGAGTACATACACAGTACAGTAGTGAGCAAGTACGGTTGCTTACTAGCTTACTAGCTTACGGTAGCTTACGGTAGCTTGCTCCAAAAGCGCATTACAGTATGATTCAAGCAAAAGTCCGGTTCAATCGTCCAGGACACAACCACCACTCACGCTTCAAGGACGCAAGCCAAGCAGCGCGTTGGCGTCGCACGGTTGCGGAATAGGACTTGGGTTTGGTGGGCTGCTGCGTGCTCTTGGTGGTGCTGGGGACTTGGTGCTTGGTGCGCACGCACGGTGGGCTTTCGGTGGGCTCTGGTGGGCTCTGCAGGCTGGGGGAGGGTGCGGGAAGGGAGGTGTCGAGGGCGTTACAAGGGAGCAAATCAGCGCAGGTCCACCCTCTCTGCTGCTGGGGGCCACGGGTGCGTGCGGTGTGTCGCCGCGAAAAGAAGCAGGTAACGGGCCAGGGGGGTGCCAAAAGGTCCAGACAATACCGTACCGTACCGTAATGCTGGTGGAGGGCAAAGCACGGAGAGGGTAGATGGAAGAGACAGAGGGAAAAAGAGGGCTTACGGGATCCCTGGTGGTGGATGATGTTACCGTGCCTATCGTCGAATCTATCGCTGGCCCACCACATCCGAGCACGAGGCCATGAGGAGAGAGGTGGGAAGAGCGAACGCGCGAGAGAAGCTCTCGGAGGGAACTGGGTGTGTGTGCGAGAGAGTTGCGAGAGAGTTGCGAGTGCAGCCGTACGGCTTGTCTGTAATGTGCCGTAAGCTACTTCCGATGCAAGAGTGCCGGCCGTGAATGTGCAGCACAGAGCGAGAATCACTGGGCAGGAGATGCCGGTTCCATCATGGGCTCCAAGGAAGCAGGGAAGGATACGGAGGGAGCATGGTGTGTGTGTGGAACAGGCCCAGATCGATCCCTTCAACGGCCCGCGACAAGAAAGAAGAAAGATAATTATACGTCCTCGCAATGCAAACGTTGGATCAGAGCGTAATCCGATCGGCTGTTGAGATCGCTCATTAATCGGCCGTTGCGGCAATTGGAGGGTGACAAATCTAGAGCCGCGATTGAGCAGATGCAGTAGCAGCAGCAGCACGGCCGGGAAAAGAGCCCGTGTCTGACGAGACGACACGCTGTGAATTCAGGGCCCGAGACGCCATCAGCAAGAGCGTTGTCAGACTGACCGGTCGCATCTGGTTTCATGATGTCCAAGATACCGGTATGACCCTTCAGGGTCGGTACAGCCTTGTCGGTCTTTTTGCTAGATGGCCTGCCGATGCTGATGCTGATGCTGTTGATGTTTTGTTTTATGTATTTATATACCAGACGATACGGAGGTACACGTGTGCTGTACATATCCATAGAAACATTACCGGTACATTATTATGCTGGACAGATCGCAATGCCGATCTTTCTCCAGGTCCTGTGCGTCTAGACTGCACCTCGTTACAGTATTATTACAGAACAGTACAAGTACAGCACCGTACACATCCATTGAAGATGACACCATGTTGATTTCAAAAGCTTGAGAACGGGAAAGAGTAAGGGACAAGCCCCAGCGGCTGCCGTGCAATGTGCACAGTGCGACCCTCCCCCTTTTCATCACCGTTCACTGCAGGAGCCTGGTGTTACAGTACTGTACCGTTCTGTTGAGTAGCAAGAGGAGGCTGCACTTGCCGCTGAGCCCCAATCTGTCTCTCTCCACCAACTCAGCTACCACCATATCACATCGCACGTCCATTGACTAGCGACGCCATCACGTTCCAAATGCCATAGAATAATGCGACGGGATAGTAAACGGGGCTCTCTTTTTTAAACCGACAATATCCTCCTACCTTCCTTCCGAGGAGAGAACCAGCTCTCTCCCTCGATACGCAATTCCTCGGGACCGAAGACTTCTGATAGAGCCGCTGCACATGATACGATTCGGCCGGAAGGTTGAATTGCTTGCCGTTTGTACAAATGGAGGAACGGAGGCCAACCATCCGAAAGTTATGTGTGTAGGTGAACATGCACGGCCGTCAAAAAAGGTACCAATTCGTACCCTGCTTGAGTACCGTGGCACGCGTGGGTTACCGTGATACTGTACAGTACCATCTATACTGGGCAACCATGTGTGTAGGACGAAGAGGCCTCCCCCATTAGATAAGGGAAGCGAATCAAAAGAAAACAAGAGAGAACGAGGGCTTCCTGGGTGGTCGATGCGGTACAATATATACAGTACAGAAGACCCTGAATTTTTTGTCCCCTTGTGCTCACCCGGAAGAGGCGAGACCAGAAACAAAAAAACAAAAAAGCAAACCAAACACCACAAAAGTCGAGGTTAATTAATAATTCTCAGCCTTGGTTTCTCTTCCTGCAAGGAACCAGCCCTTATTGAGAATCCTCCTCCAAGAGATAAGATCCCCATACGGGACTGGATACGATGTGAAGATGTGAACGCGATGCTGAGGGAAGGGAGGAAACGGCGCTGACACACACTCACCAAACATCACAAGTGCATTTGCTAAATAAAATAGCTCGAGCTAGAAAGAAAGTGTATGATGTACTAGTCACCTCTAAGCCAACCATAATTCATCACCAACGGACAAATGACAGCAGAAAAGAAAAACGTTCGTCCCAATCCCTTGGGTAAAGCCCGCCCTTTTTCTCGCTCTTCTTCGCCGATCCTACCCCCCTCCCGCCTCCTTCCCAAAACAAAAAAGAACAATGTCTCAGGTTTTTGAGCGATGCCCCCGCTGTTAGCGCCTGTCAGCGTATCTTTGACAAGTGCCGGAGGATGATCCAAGTAACCTTGTCACGCCCCCCCCCCCCACCACGAGGAAGAGAGACCTGCCAGGACCCAGGGATTTTTTTGATGTCTTGGATTTTGTTTTAGACTCGATTGGATTTAACGGAAATCCATGCGATTTTGAGTGTGGGTAACGTAATCTAGCCATGGATTACTTGTGCTTAGTTAGTTAATTAGTTACAATACAGTAAGTAATGATAGATCTCGAGCCAAGTCTAGAGCCATATTTATTTCTACTCCTGGACAGGATGACCGAATCAGACGGGTTGCGCATTTGTGTACAAAAAGTACCAGTACGGTATTTTTGTTTGTGGAGGTACATTTGTACTGTACGGTACAGCTCGGATGAGAAACAAGTCGAGCACGGGGGATGTAAAAGACGGCATTAATTATCGCCCAGCACGTTTTCCTAGGATGTGTGTGTGTGCGTGCGTGCGTGCCGTATGCAGCTAGAAAGACAACTGAATTTCCCTCGACCCAAATCTAAAACAGAGGTCACGATGACTTGAGTTCCAGAAACAACCTCTGCGCTACCGGCACTTACTGTATTGTGACAGACAAACTGACGCCATCATACATTTGGCAGCATATCGAGCGAATATGGTACTGTACTGTTGGATTCCTTCTATCTTGATTTTCTTTTTCTTCCACCTTTCTTTTTTNCGTTTTTCTTTTCTTTTTCCCTGAATGATGATTGATTCAAGTGAAGAGGCTTTTTAAAAAAACCTGGTTACTGCACAAGTGCTCGTTCTACCCGTCTCCCGGGATGATGGCTCGACTTTTTCCACAAGCCAAGCACCACAACCAACAGCCGGGAAAGTTCTCAGCGAGATGATCTCTCTAGCAACTCAAAACGGCACTTGAAACAAATAGCTTAGCAGCCGTCCAAACAAGCATCTGTACGTACACTTATCGTTCGTACTATCGTACCAAAAAGACCCTTAAGCGACACACACAAAACACACAATGGGTGTGACGAGGCTGCTCTCTCTCTTCTCACTCCAGACTTCTTGCACAAGAGAGGGGTTCCAGACTACACCAGCAGACAAGGTGAACTAGCAGAGTCGCAGGACCCACCGGGCTTCGCAGGGGGCTTGGGGCTTATCATTGGCGGATAGCAACGACGCAGCACCAGCCCCGGGGGTCAAGGAACACAGGTTCCGGCCAGCCCGTATGATTGGTCGCCACCCATGGTCGGTTTTGGTCTTATCCAGGCTTGACAAGGCCCCGTTTTCTGGGTCCGGCCATCCCTTCAGGGCGGC
>NCSJ02000508.1:0-21642 GCA_002812745.2 Scytalidium lignicola | reverse complement strand
CTTAATATGTTAAATAGTAAATAATTAAATCAAAACAAGTTTCTTCTTGTTATTCTTATAAGCTTATACTATAAAGTATGACNTTTTTAAAAGCTTTTTTTAATTCTCTTGTTTTTGATTTTATCTACAAACTTAATATTGAATATACATATATTATTAAGTACATCTTAAGAGTTTACAATTTCAAAAATGCTCTTTTTGAACAATCTTAATATTTCAACTTAATATAAAGTTGTAAATTGAAGCTTTAGGTTTTTGTCTTGTAAAAAAGCAGTAATTTCAGGGTATTTACAAGGTTTTCCACATATTTACTTTACAAGTAGCATTAATAGTAAAACAACAATTATAATCAACTTATTAAGCTTCTTTTAATATTCTTTAACAGTTATAATTCCTAGCTTTAACTTTAGTAACTTAATTCTATTAATTTCTTTTATAAATATAAAATATAATTTTATAACTATTAACCTAAATAGTATATTCTCATGTAATAATACTAATATGTATATTTCTTTATTTATACTTACAAGTTTATATAACCCTTCTTAACTTTTATTTTAGCTTGTANTTTTTTGCTCTTTACATGAGAATGTTTAAATTCAGCAATAAATTATAAATAATACTTATGTCAAGGCTATTATATATGTTAATTATATTTTGTACTTGTTATTTTACTCTGATTTTACTGACTTCCTCTATAACCTTCTTAATCATTATAACTTTCTAGTTAATAATTAAGGTTAGAATATCAAGTTCTAATATGTATAAGTAAGTATTATAAATTAGTAATGTAAGGACAAGTCTATCAAGTCTTACAAAATTGTTAATAATTTTAAATGTTATCTATAAAGTTATATCCTTGTCAAGATTTTAGATTTCAACTGTAATTATTTAATAAACATATTATACAAGTGTATAATATTATTCAACATAGTTAATTGAATTGTAAACTTCTACTAAGACTACTTTTAAGGTTATTCTTATAGTTATAACACTTTATTAGAACTTCTTATTAATAAAGTTTTTTTCAACGTTAATTACAATCTAGTTTAAAAGTCTTAAATAAGTATTAATCTAATAAGCTTGTAAGATGTCCTAAATATGCTTTATACTAATATTTTAGAATTATTTACTAGCCTAATAATATATTCCTTTATTAATAATATAAAGTATTAATTTGTTGTTAATGTAAAAGATATCAATAATAATAAAGTAGTTAAAGTTAATATTATCTTGTAAGTTGAATCTGAATCTTCTTAATAACTTTTTAAATATTAATAATAAGTATAAAACTTGGTAAAGTATTCTAATATATCCTTGTTAATATTATAACTTATACAGTTTAATATACATTGTAATCTAATTACTAACAAATAGTTAAAACATCAGTATAAGTATTATAATTTTACATTAATCAAGAAGTAAAAGNTTTTTCTTTAGTAAATCAAAAATGAGAGTATATAAAGATATGTCTTAAAGTAAAAAGTTATAACTAAATCGTTATATAACTAATATGCTTTTTCATAAAGTAATAAGTAAGTTTGTAAAGTTTTTGAAATATATGCTTAATTAGTTTATATCTGTTGTTAAAGTCATTTGTACATAGAGTNAAAAAGAGACTAGGAGGCTAAAACATAATAAGAGACTAATAGTATGATAATAATAGGTTAAGTGTAGATTTGTTCTAAAACTTGATATTCTCTTAAAGTACAAGATTAATCTTTAACTTCTATTAAAAAGAAGGAGAAACCTCTTTCTTTATAAACAAAAGTTAGTAGTTAAAGAGTAGTTAAGATTTAAACACTTATCCTTTTCCTTCCTTCATATGATTAGTATATTAAAGCCTTAACAATATCTTCTTCTTTTTAAGCTCTTGTCCTTAGAAGTTATTATTATACTATTTATTAAAATATAATAATAGAATATAGTACTTTCTTATTTTACAATTAGACTTTAAACAAAGAGTACTAAATTTAATACTCTTAAACTTAATGCTTTAATATGTTTATTATTTTAACAAATACAAAACATCTCTTAATATTAACCTTATAATAAAGTTTTAACAAACTTCTTATTAAGCTTTAATAATCTTTCTTTATTCTTTCAATTTAACATTAYAAGTTATAATAARGTTAATAGTYGAAYATCTTACTCTTATTAYAAACTTCCTTTTTAGATTATAACTTGCTTATAANTTAAGTAATTGTRAAYAATTACYAARCCTTATAATAAGGATATTATTACTCTTAYTTTTTTAATATAATTTTATTATACTAAATATATTTATTAAAAAAAGCCTTAATAATAATATTCTCTAAGCCTTAGGCTATTGTATATATTCATTTAAATAAGTGTTCTCTTCTTTGATTTTACTTCTTTTTTCCAAGTATTAACTAATGATTATTAGTATTATCTTTCTTTTTAAAGAGATCTATTATATTCTTATAGCTTTTTNATTAACATTACTTTTATTAGGTTATAACTTTCTTGTTATTCTTCTTTTTNATTATACTTCTTTTTCTCTTACCTTTATTTATCAAGATTCTCAAAGTAAAATTATCTCTTGTTAAGTTATAACTTATTCTTTATTATACTCTTTCTTGATTCTTCAATTCAGCTTGTTTTCCTACCTTCACCTTTGTTCAGTTATTACTTCTTTTCTCTAAGAATTATACAGTAGAATTGTCTTTTACTAAGTTATAACTTACTCTTTATTATACTCTTTCTTAATTCTTCAATTTAACTTGCTTTACTAAGTAGTGAAGATAGTATTAATAAACTTTAAACCTTTTATCCTTACTGATAAGGAAGTATTATGTTAACAATGTCTTTATAACTTATTTAAATAGAAAGTTAATCTTTTATAACAATATACAAATAATATTAGTAAGTTATGATTATTGTTATGTAATTACTTTGTTGTTGTTATATAATTACTTAACTAATGCTTTGTAGGCTAATCTTCAAAATGTTCATATTATAAGCAGAATAATAAGGCTTGTTTTCTAGTAAGTATATCCTTTCTTCTTTGTTTACTCTTGTAAATTGATAGCTAATTACTTATTAACCTCTTGTTAATCAACTAGTTTGTTAAAGGTATAAAGTAAAATACTTTGTATTATTATTATTATGTATAATAACATTCTTAACATAAGTTTTAATATAATAGTTATTATTAATACTAAACTCTTATTAACTTAGTATTAGGATAATGTTAAAGTAACATAAGTAATTGTTTTAAAAAGCCTTCAATTCATTAAGAACTTTAAAAGTATACTTTCTTTATATCTTTAAGAACTTAAACAAGAAGAGTTAATCAAGTAGAAAGAAAAAAGTATCCTAACATTAAAGTTATTAAGTTGTTTATTGAAAAAANGTGTTTAAGGATATAATAAGTCTTTTTAAAGAAGTAAAAGGTCTTTATACAGATTATAATAAAGTAATAAGTTATTTATATAATTATTATTAAGTAAGTGTTAATTAAAAGATAACATTTTAAGGTAAAAGAGCTTTTTAATAATGAAGACAATAATAAAGATAATAATAATAATAACAAGGTATAACTTTTACTCTTCTCTTACTTATCCTTCATAAGGTTAGAACTTAAGTGTCTAATTTCTCTTTTTACTTACCTTACAAGGCTAAAGTTAGTCTTCTACTTAGTTAGTATTAAGTTAATATTAAGTTCTTAGTTAAATATATTTTAAATAAATTTAAACTATTATCTTATAATGTTTTCTTTCTTATAATTATGTTCTATATTATATTTTATGAAAAATTACTTAAAGTATATTAATTATCCTTATTATAAGATAGTTGTAAACCTTTTAATTCTTCCTTGTTTTTTTTTTAACTTTAAGGTTACTTAGATTTAAGTTATGTTTCTCATTATACTCTTTTAGTATTTTACTATTATTAATATTTTCTTATAATTTTCAAGAATCTTCTTTGTTAGTATATCCTTTCTAGTTAATAAGGTATTTGAAAATTCTTCTTTATCATTTATAATCTAAGATTACTTTTACTTTATATTTATTATTTAAGTTGATAATACTTATCTCTTCTAGTTTTAAGTTGTTATTCTCTTACTTCTTGTATAACTTAAGGATAAAGATAAGGAAAACAAGGTAAATGTAAATTTACTTTAACATATTTAACTTATAAACAAGGTTATAATCTCTTATTACCTTTGTTATTTTCTAAGGCTTTAAGTATTTATTAGTAAACTTATAATAAGGTTATCATTACTTGATATAAGTAATAAAGATTAACATTTAGTCTTTAAAGTTAAAAGACTTTAGTACTTAATATTAGTTATATTATTTCTTATAAAGTTTTTAAGTATATTGAAGTAAACTTGTAATCTTGTTATAACTCTCTTATAATTCTTTAACTCTCTTAGTTATTGTTAATACTTTAAAAGGAAACTCTTTATTAGTTAGCCTTAACTTTACTAGTCCTTATAGTTTATATCTTATAAAGGCCTTTATAAGAAATGTTTGTATAATAAAATGTTATAAGATATTGTAAATATACTTTGTTAAGTATAACTTAATTATTTAATCATCTTAAGTAAAAGAATAATAAACTTATAAGTAATATTCTAAGTTTTAGTTTTGATATTTAGTTTAGCTGTTAATTTAAGGATGTTATATAATATTCATTTGCCTCTTTATTACTAAGTAATAATAAAAANGATACTCAGAACTTACTCTTGAATTAAGTATCTTGATTAGATATTATACTCTTAAATAGACTAAATAATTAGATAATATAATATAATAATAACTTAACAACTTTATCAATATTAATATACTTAATAATAAGGATATAAATTAAGTACTTAGTGAACTTGTAAATTATTACTAAAATAATATTATATTCTTTACTTTTAAAGAAAGTAAAAGGTAATAATTTAATTATAAAATCTATTAAGATTTCTTTAAAAAGTCTAGTTAATATTAACAAAGGTATTAACTTATTATAAGGTAGATAATATCTTAGCTTGATTCTCTAGTAAATAGCATAAGTAAAAATATACTTCTTAATGTCTTTTTATAAACTATTTTAATGATAATAATTAGTTAACTATTTCAAAACTTTAATAATACTTAGATGTTTGCTAATAAGAGTATTATAAAAAGCATTTAACAATTTAATCTTTAATAAGTAATTATCAAGGATGTAAATATATTTTTAATACCTTAAAAGCTTATTATCTCTTAATACTTAAAGGTTATACCTTAAGACTTTAATAATAAATTGTTTATTACATTGTTACTTTTATTCTTCGTTGATAACAAAAATGTCCTTTTGCTATACTTTATAAATAACATTTGTAAAGTTAAGTAACAAGTCTTCTAATATTATTACAACTTCAGCTCTTTTAACTTATGTTAAAAGAATATACAATTTATGACTTATAACTTTAATAATAGTATTATCCTGAAAAGACATAATATTTTAAGCATTTTCAAGTTCAGTTATCATAAAGTTGTTAAACTCTTATAACTGACTAATAAGGTTTTGATTATCTAGTAAAACAAATTCGATTGTTAAGGAATTTACTTCCTTTGACTAATTAACAAGACCTTAACTTAACAAGCTTACAAGTTCTTTATTACTTATATTCAGTGTTTGTAAGAACTTATTAAGAAAACTTAACAACAACTCTTAATATACTATTACAATATTAATTGTATCTTATAAATCAAACTTCTATAACAACTTATTAACAAAGTTCTAAGAACTTAGTTTATACTTAATCTTAAAATCATATTTAAACAATTCTTATAATCAATAAGCTTACTTACTGTTCAACTACAACTTAAAAGCAAGGTAATGATAATTTAAGTAGTTAGTCAAAACTTTAACAAGGTATTATATATACAATAAGTAATATCTTTATATCTTGAAAGCTTTTATAATAACTAACAACTTAACATCTAAAATATTATAATATAACTTAACCTCTTTTAACTTCTTTAACATGTATACAACAAAATATTAATACCTTTCTTACAATTAGGTTATAATTATGTTAATTGTAAAATCCAAAGCATTTGTCTTTAACCTAGTAAGTAGCTTCAAGTTATAATGATACAATAGTAGAGTAGTTGTAAACAAGACACATATCTTTATAAATACTTCTTGTTGTAAAAGAGTTAGTTGAAAAGTTAACAAGTGTCCTTTCTTCAGCATATCTGTTAATAATGTAATAACCTTTGAATAACCTTTGATAAACTAATAATAAAACCTAGTAAAGCTAAGAAAGATCTATATATCTTTTATACTTCTAAGTTTTAACTATTTAACAATAGTTATAATATGTTCTTTCTTTATGCTCATGCTTTCAAAGGTAATTACAAAGCCTAAAAAGGTAACTGTTTGAGAATAGAATGTACATTTCTCCAGGTTTATATAAAGGCCTTATTGTTATAACCTAATTAGTACATTATAAACAGTTTGCACATGTGACTTTTTGTCCTCTATGTAAATTAAAATATTATCAAGATATACAATGCAAATGATATTGACTAAACTTGTTAATGCTTGGTTGATATATGTTTAAAAGGTAACTAGTACATTCAAAAGTCCAAATAGCATGATAAGATATTCAAAGTGTCTATACTTAGTTTTAAACACCATCTTCTACTTATCTCCTTTATAAATACATATCTGGTGGTAAGCATCTTTCAAATCCAACTTAGTAAAGTATCTAGCCTTAGATAATTGACTAATGATTTCTGAAATTAAGGGTAATATAATATGGTTTTTCTTAGTAATCTTGTTTAATCCTCAGTAATCAACATAAAGTTGCAACTTGCTTTCTAGCTTGGGTACAAACAATATAAGAGCTCTTGCTAGACTGATCAAGGGTTGGATTCATCCCTTCTGTGTAACAGCTTCTAAGTAATCATAAAGTATTACAAGCTCATCTTTAGTTAAGGTATAAATAAGTCCTTAAGGTAGAGTTTGTCCTTCTTCTAGGTTGATATAATACTCTAAAGAAGTATAAGAGGGCAAAATTCTAGCTAAGTCTGTATTAAAGACATTTAAATAATCATTATATTCTGATAATATAACAGGTTACATTTTACTAACTTCCTTGCTAGTATCCTCTTGCATATCTAAGGAAGTAAGGATTGTTCTAACCAAAACCACAGTATACTTAGTTACATAGCTAACTTTTCAAAGTTATCTTTTTATAATAATCAGTGATAAGTACTACTCTTAAAGAGGAAATACTTAAGTGTCTTCTTTGTAATAGATAACTTATAGCTTTATATTATTATGCTATAACTTTCCTAATACAATTTCATATCCATTAGACTCAACTATTATGAAGTTATAACACTTTATCCTCTTAAGTCTTTAGCTATTAATAATGCAAGTTACAATATCCAGAGTTTTATAAGTAGGAATGTTTTGTCTGTAAAGCTGTTCTACTGTTAAGCATTAGCTAACCTCCTTTATTACTTTGTCTGACAAGAGACAATAATGTATAATATTCAAATCTGACCTTGTATCTAATAAGGCTGTCCTTATTACTCATTTCCTTTTAAGTTAAAGAGAAACTTTTACTTTTAGCCATCTTAAAAGGTGTTTGTCTTCTTATTAAACAATTATTACTCTCCTACTTAATAGTATAATATTCACATCAGATGTTTGAGGGCAACTACTAGCATAATAGCTTAATTTCTTATACTGATAGTATTGAACCTTAGAAAGTAGTAGTCTAACAACTTCTCCTCTCTTTGTTGTTGGTTAGTTGTTAAGAAGGACAGCATTGACAGTTGTTGCTTTTTGTGTTAAAGGAGTTTGGTTTGCTTAAAACATACTTGAAGTCTTATTTGTCTGATTTATTTGTCCAGCTTAGTTTCCTAGTTGATTGGTTATAACTACACCTCTTGTTATAATACCTCTTCCCTGAGTTGTAATCAACGTTTTAGCCTTTCATACTACACTGATCAGCTTTGTCCTAATGGTTAGTATGCCCTAAGACATAATTTGCTTTCTCAACTCTAGTTGAAGTTTGTCCAAGAGGTTACACACTTAATACCCCTCAGGTAAGTACTCTAGTAATTTCAACTTAATATTCTTATAATTGTCTAAGAAAGAATTGAATTTCTGGTTTAGTTTTTGTTCAAGATAATACAACTTCATAACAACTTCAAAGATATAGGTAAGGCTATCTAAGATGTTACTCTTCAAGAATTCCTTCATTTTGTCCTAACAAATATAGTTATAATAATTCTGCCAAATGTTTATAACATAAGTAATCTAACATCTTTTGATGATGCCTTCTAGTGCATTATCAATGTACATAACTCTTTGAAGTTCAGTGTTCAATTCTTAGATCATAGCAAATTAGGAATATAATTCAAAGAGGAAAGTATAAAGTTCATTCTAATTAGTCCCCTTATATTTCAAGGCAAGAAGTTATAATTTCCTTTAAATCTTATTACTAGGTTGTTAGTAAGGTTCAGCATAGTAATTTGTCCTAGTAACTAGTGTATCCTATGCAAAATCATAAATAGGAGCTTCTCTCCTCTTAAGAGCTTGTAAGTAAGTTCTCTTCTTTTCAAGGTAGTCTTGTTGCTGCTTAGCTACAATTCTCCTGTCTAACTCTTCCTCCAACAACAAAACAAAACTCCTTGAAATGGATACTGAAGGAGAAGGCAAAGGTGGATTAAGCAATGGTAACTCCTCTTATTGTAATGTTGTTAAGCTAGTAAAGGGGAACTGCGACTCTTTTGCTTCTCCTTGTTGTGAAGCTTGAGTTTAACAAGTCTTAACCATCCTGATTCTCAATGGTCCATATGCCTTTTGTTAGGAGAGAAAGATCAATATATCAAGGGTATCCGTATGTAAAGTGAAAAGAGACCAGGAGGCTGAAACATAATAGGAGACTAGCAATGAGATAACAGTTGGTTAAGTGTAGATTCGCTCTAAAACTTGGTACTCTTCTAAAATTACAAGATTGATCTCTGACTCTTGTCAAAAAGAAGGGGAAACCCCCCTCTTTATAGATGGGAGTCAGCAGCTAAGGAGCGGCTAGGACTCAGACTACTATCCTTTTCCCCCCTTCACGTGATTAGTGCACTAAGGCCCTGATAGGAAGTCATGTGTAATAGGCGAAACGTAGTGCTTAAGGTGGTAACTAGGATATCATAACAAATAATTAAACTTAAAAAGTTATTCTGTTATCTATTTAACTTAATCAAGGTTTAACTAAGCATTAAGGTCTATTCTAAGACTAGCCTTAGAATCTTTAAGAAAATCAGATTCTAAATCTTGTATTTATTCTTAATTTTAATCAAAGATATCCTAGATCTTAATTAAGGTAACTTATTACTGATTAGACAAATTCAAGTTATAAATATCTACTTGAATAAATCTAAGCTAGGTTTATACTTAATAAATATAAACCAAAAATCACTTTTAAAGATTAATATAACATTTTAAGGTATTTTAAGTCTTTAACAATTTAAATGGATAATGTTAATAAAATTAACTAAGATTATTAGAAAATATCCAACATTTAACTTAAAATGAAATAATATTTAAGGTTTGTAAACAATGTTTAAATACTTAATATATATATTAGTTAAATTAATTAAATTTAAATTAAGATTGTTTACTTAATCAAGTAAATTTAATAAGATCTAGATTTAGATTTTGGTTTAGACTAAGCTTATTACTACTTAAGCCTTTTAAACCTTAAATACATTGTCTTAACAAGGTCTTAACTTTAATAACCTGGCTATAACTATAATAATGTCTAAAAGTTAATTTAAGAATTATTCTAACTACTTTATATACTTTAACCAAAGAGTAGTATTATTATGTTCAACTTTAACATTTTAAGTTTTATAATCTTAGTCTTACTTAGTTAACTAGTTAATTTCATCTTGTTTTAATTGTTTTAAAGCTTAGTAATATTGATCAAAATCTAGATTTTAGTCTTAACTTAGATATTAACTTGACTAAACTTTAACAATCTAATATCTAGCTTGTAAATCCTTATACCAAGCTTATAAGGTTATAAGTATTTGAAAATAATTTTAAAAAGTTATATTATACAAGTTATATTAAAGATTCAAGTACTATTATATTTACTTGTAATTAATAGTTAAAAACTAATAATCTTAACAGTTAAAGTCATTTAAATATACTAATAAGAAAGAGATAATTAGCAAATAATCAAGTAATAATAATAATAATCCTTATTTATCATCCTTTAAATCTACTAAGTCTAAGGTTTAACAATAATTAATTACAGACTATCAAACATAAATTGTTAACTGATAATAACAAGACAAATACTAATTAAATTATGATTAACTTACAAGTTACTTATAGACATAACAATACAACAACTGATATTCTGGCATATATTCAAAAACCTTAAGAAACAAGCTGTTTAAACTTGGATTCAAATAAGAGATACTTGAATTCAGATTAGAGATTTCTGAAATGGTCAAGTTTAAACTCTAAATTATATTCATATTAAAATAAGAATAAGAATAAAGATAAGGATAAAAGAATAAAGAATAAGAATAAGGACAAGAATAAGAATAAGAATAAGAATAGGAATAAGAATAGGAATAATAATAAGAATAAAAAGGAATCTTACTAAAATGCGTTTGTAAGATTTTCCATGCATAGATTCACAGTTCTCTCTCTCTTGTTCAAACATTATAATAACAGAATTATAAAGCTTTACAAGGATTTATGTTAATAAATGTAATCTTGCTAAGCTAAACAAGCACATTTAAAGGGTAATCTCTCCATAAAGGGGGGTAGTAGTAAGGCATAATACTAGACACATGTCAGACAAGGGCGTAAAGGAGGCTAAAAGGGCTGGAAGGGGCAGGAAAAAGAGGTATAACTCGGGCATGTAGTCGGCGACCACCATCTATCTTAATGAAGGCTTTTCCTATAAATTTTCTTACTTAACATAACATAAAAGCTTAAATCAAGTAATTTAAACAGTATACTATTGATAATATAACAGATCAAGGTTAAATAAAGTTATTAAATAATATACTTAAAAATTAACTTAACCTCTTCTTTATCCTCAAGAGTTAAAGCTTTTACAATCTTATTCATAACTTAGATTTGTAAAGTAATTAGCTAAATAATATTTTTAAACAACATTTGTTTTAACTTAACTTAGATAAAATAATTATCTTTATAGTATATTACTTAGTAATAGTATATTAACAATTACTTTATTATAATAAAATACATAACTAAAGTTAATATATTTTTAAAATACTAAAACTTATTTACTTTGCTTAAAGCTTTAGTATAAAATTCATTTAAGATATTAACTTATTATTATATTATTTTCTAATCTAACAAAGTATTATTATATAATTAGTATACATCTCTTAAGACAGCTTTAATTACAATTAAAATTCAGATAACATCAAAATTTTTAATATTTTCATTATCTACATTAAACTCTTTCTTTAATAATAACTTGTACAAGCTTTAAATCTTCTTATTCTTTAATATAATCATATAATATAAAAATCTTATCAAGTTATATAATTATAATACTCTTTCTGACCTTGAATCTTCAATATCTTAGATTATAATAGTTTATTCCTTAAAATTATATTTTATATCCTTGTAATCTTTCTTTAACTTCTTAAATAATTCCTTTTTAAGTTATGTTAAAAGAATAAAATTATTAGTTTACTTAAATACTCTTCCTTTCTCTTTTTNCGTCTATTATTACAAAATAATCAATTCTCTTATACCTTGTAAAATATGTTTAAAGCTTAACCTCTTTTTATAATGTAATCTTTTCATAAACTATAGTTTTGATTTAATAGACTAAAAGCATATATTTCCTTATCTTATAAAAATGACAAGTATTATACTAATACTTTAATCGTAAGTAATAAAAGTTATTATAATAAGTTAAGTACTTAATTACTTAACATTAATCCTTAATTTGAGGCTTATACTCTTTTAACTCTTTTATTATCCTTAGATTATAACTATTTAAGAGTTGGATTATAATCTTGAGCTCTTTACTAGAAAGTTAATGTAGTTTTACTTATAAGTAATACTCTTAATTTAAGCATTTAAGAATAATATAAGACTTATAAACATAACACATAATCACTTAGTGCATTAGATTATATAAAAACATTACATTTGTACATAAAGAAAGTTGAAATTAGGATGGAAATAATGGTATAAGAAAACTAATGTCTTACTGAATAGTGTCTTACTAAAAANCTGCCTTAGTCAATTATGCTTAACTAATTATAACACTCACATTTTGGTGTTTTACTGAAATACTACACTCATATAATAAGTAGAAGCATATTAATGCTAAATAAAAAGGGAAGAAACAAGAAACTGGACTGAGAAACTCAAAAAACAGACTTACCTTGACCTTGTTACTCTTTTGCTCATAACAAGAACTACTTGGCTTTGTATTTGCCTTTGTTCTTCATACTATATTTTCTTTTGTAGTCTTCGGTGACATTTGACTTGTAGTTGTAGTTGTAGCATTTCTTTATTCTTGGCCAGGTCATCTGTTACAAACTCCCTCTTTTGTCTTCTTCTTACTTATCTTCCTTTCCTTTTCCTTATGCTTGTTCTTGCTCTTGTCCTCTCTATCTCCTAACTACCCAAGTATTACCTTTAGAACTGCATTAGCAAAACCCTTTCCAACCTTCAACCTCTTTCACGTACAATCCCTGAACATTGTTCTGCCTACACTTCGTTGTCATTGTAGAACACCTGTACAATAAAGCTCTTGGGTTTTGTGCGGAGTGACAACAGCTCTTTTCGCAACTGTAACAGCTTATCCACTCCCTCGAAGCTAAGTTCACTGTTGCAAGACGTAGCTTGTGTTCTGTTGTTCTGGACTTACCCTATCTCCTACAACATCCAGTTGTTGACCCCCTTATGCTCGAGCTTGGTGGTCATTTCGGGAATCCTTATTATCATGCCGTCGTCTGCTCTCCACGGAAACGCTTCTGGCTGCAAGAACCAGAGCATACATGTTACCATGCTTGCTGCAAAGTGTCCAGAGTCTTTGTGATCTCCTACTACAAACCCTCCTCCTTTGGTAGTGACGGCCGGCGTGACCGACGAAGACCCGTACGTGACCACAAGCATCAACAACAGGTCACACAGTAGATCTCCCAGGCATTCAGCTAAACAGTTCCGTGTTACCTGGTAGTGTACAAGAACCCTTACGTTCTTAGTCGAGGACAGTTTCAAGACTGCTATGAACTTATTATCTACGAGCAGCAGGACATTGTTGAAGGGTATGTTGTTACTTAAGTCGATCACCTGCTGTTGTAGCAGCCGTTGTATCTGTAACTCAGTCTCCATTACATCTTGCTTGAGGCTCTTAGGTCGGGCTGCGACAATCCATGGAAGTGCTACTGCCTCTATCAGCTGTACCACACGCCGGTATGTAATCCAGGACCGGTGTGATCCAAGCATGCACTCGATATGGTTGGAATTTATTGCAGCAGCAAGTCCACTGAGTTATACCTTTTCGGATTACCCGGTCGGCTGGCGTGAACGTGAATACAGTATACAACGCTGCAAACCATGTTGAATGCAGTGATAAGAGTGCTTGCTGTGTCGGTCTGTGGTTCTTCAAGCAGCCTTAGTACACCTTTTGCGCAAAANTCTTGCCGGGATTTGTGAGGCACTATGGTTTGAGGCATGCTCAACGCTACCAGTCTCCAGATTGGTTCGTACTGATTCCATGAGAAGGGGTGCGCTGCTTTGGCCTAGCTCTTGACCTGGTCTCGTTGTTGCTAGTGCTTTGCCAGGTCGTCGGGAGCCGCGTCGAGAGTTGCGTTAGGATCCAGCACTACATCTTCCTTGGAACTGCCTGCCAAGCTGAGCTGCTGCAACACTTGATGACGGACGTACGCCACCATCTGTAGAATCCAGAGGTCCTGCAAAACCTTGCTCAAGAAGTGTGTCCCAACAACCGGGTCCCAAATTGACTTTCCCCCAAGATCGCGGAACCACACAAGACTGTGCTGGCTGGCCGCCACCTCGGGACCATAGTGGAAGCTGAGAGAAGCCACATGCATAAAGATCGGTCGTCCATCAGATCGCCGAGGCCACCTCACCGTGTCAAGATGGCCTTCTCCGAGCCGAAGGTCAAGCATGCGCGGATCGATGTACGGCCATGCCCCTCCGTGGGACAGAAGCACTGTAGCAGTAGTATGTAGTGCTCTGTCTCCTGAAGATAGAAGCACATGAGCTGCAAGATCGGCCTCAGTATGGTCCGCATGTTCTGCCGCGAGGCGATCAAGCAAGCCACGTCCAGATTGATGACCTGCTCTATGCGGAATGCAAACTTGTTCTGTTCAATGGCGTGCTGGATCTGCTGTCGCTCGCATGCAAATGGCTGCGATGCATCCGGGTCCTCAGGTGTACTCTTGCCTTGCAGTCGCCGGAGGAGACGCTGTTGCGTTGCCTTGACCTGCGCTGACCTCTTGGCCTCCGAGTCGGGCAGAGACAGAGCGGCCGTGGCAATTCCCTGTGTTACAAGGAGATCCTCAGGATTGTAGCGGATGGAACGCTTGGTATTGCTATATCCTTGGAAAAAGTCACAGGAAAGTACGGCTGCCCTGTTATTCTGGTAGCTCATGTTCTCCTTCATGACCGCAAAGACGTGATCTTGCAAGAAGCGTAAAGGTCCAGGTGAGCTGAAGTTGCTATATCGGGGGTGGAAAGCCAGAGGATAGAAAGTCATACCCGCCTGTCTTGATGATGACTTATATTCTTCCTGGACGGTATTGCGATCTGCAAGCAGGCACCATGCTGAATCTTGCTCGGGATCGCTGCTATCGAGACAGTGCGGGTCAACGGCTAACGCGTATGAAATACTACTGATATTATTGAGGTCATACTTCTTCTCCGGCGTTATTGTCAACTGCTTTAAGCTATCCGAGTAGAGATTGTCTTGGGTAGAGCTAAGGTTGAGAGGCCAATCATCTTGAGCCTCTCGATTGCAAGGTAATCCCGGTTGACTATCTACTTGCTCCTCCACTTGCTCCTCTACTCGGTCATCCACTCGGTCATCCTCTCGGTCATCCTCTCGGTCATCAGCATTATGTCCCGCCAGGCTCTCTTCGTCAAGTGCAGAGTCAGCATCGGAATTGTCATCAGAGTCTTCTGCTGAACGTAGTCGCGTCTCACGTGCAAGTGACTGCACCTCTTTAGTTACCTCGATCTCGATATTGCTCTCGTAATCAAGAGCATGAAAGGCAGGTTTCTGATTTCTCCACTACAGGTTGTAGGAATGCTGCTCCGCAAATTCCTGCTATCCTTCCATAAACCTTGCCTGAAATATTGTCCACTTGTTCGCCGTCAGCTTCTGATAATGTACTCTACCTAAGATCCAAGAAGGTTCGACGTGCTTGCCAACAAAATCCGCTGACTGGAAGATTTTCTTGATGTAGGATACGAGAGCTTGTGCGTGATAAGTCCGGAGAGCGCTCATGCAACTCGATTGAACCTGCTTTTCTAGCTGCTTTCGTCGTGACAAGAGTTTGCTGACTTGAGGATCGGTCGGGTGTAATACAATATACCATGTCTTGCGTGTTGCCGTCGTTCTAAATTGGAAAGTCTGGTGCTTTAGGTCAAACGGTATCTTAAAGTAGTGTTTTGCAGGATATAACAGATGTTAGTCCTTGAAGGTGATAGTAACATGATCAAAGAATTGTCCGCTGGTCTTGGTAATAAGCTGTAAAGGCAGACCAACAATGTTGAGAAAATCAAGATAGAAGACAGGATAGTAGTTGTCGGAGGTGTTTGCCGCCGATGACCTAGTCCGATGACCACTATAATCGATAGTATAAAGCCGATGAAGTATTTCGAGTGCTTGCTTGCTGTCAAATTCCGGAGATTGGGTTTGAGAGATAAAATTGTGTACTAAATATTGTTAGCTGACTCTTNCTTTTTTCATAAATTACTTGGTTTGACATACTATTAAGTTTGTGATCACCACTAAAATAATCAATTTTCTATCTTACGGTTTTCTCCTGTGTCAAGATTGCATCATCCTCTTCATCAACCAGTTCCTCATCCAATTCCGTGGTTTCATCCGACAGATCAGTTGTAAACAGTCCATCGTCATTATCGTCATCAGTTAACACTTTGGCCCTATTGATTCCAAGGCCACAGCTTGTTAACACGTTTGCATCAGATGAGAGTTGAGTTTTGCGCAGGCCAGGTGTCAAGACCCGAGACGATTGCCTCGATGTTGTTGTATCACGAGAGCCTTCTGGTTCTTGGCTAGCTTCGTCAAAATCGAACATATCATTAAGGTCAGGCAGTTCATTATTGCTCATCGTTTCTTCCAGACGATCACCAGCGAGGCAATTGTCGGCAAATTGCTTAGGCATAATAACAAGAGTCTTTTGGCATAACACCTCTTAGTTTTTTGTTTTTGATCTATAGGGTAAAGCGGAGTTACTATTACTTTGAGATAGTCTATTGTTTGCATGACTTGTAATAGAGATGTGGACAACCGAGATTGCAGCGTTCAACTTTCCTTGTACCGTGGAAATGAACAGTTCCTGGTTCTGGTAAGGAGTATCCTCTCGTGTATGAACACAAGGTCCGCGGAAGATAGCCATAGGCCGACTAAATCCGATTGGATCTTGCAGGCGGACGTGACATCTACGAGGCCCAGGTCCCCTTTTCTGGGGAGGAATGCAAATATTCGCGTCCAACATGCTTTGTAATGGTTGGGCATGTCATCTCCAAAGCTCCTGGGTTAGCTTTAGCGTCCATTCTTGCTTGTCTGCGTTTTACATTAAGGGCTTTATAACGCGGTTTTATTTCCTTCTCATCTACGGCAAACATTGACGACAGGTCTGTTCTAATAAGTACTACAGTGCTATTCTTCATGTCAGAGTCTGCACAGGTATTCTCGGTGATGTCGATAGGAGGCTTGTGTTGCATTTCTACATCCTCTATTGGCCTTGGTCCGGGTATCACGCTCAATGCTCTTCCCGATGACACAGGGGACATGCTCATTTCCTCTGGCAATACTGCTGGCGAATCGGAACGCACCACTTCGCAGAAGCCAAGATATTCCTGGCGTACTTGCTCTACCTTGGAGGGCAGCTACAGAGGCACTGTCCTCTCCTTTTGCACCTTCAGTGCCAGCTCGTACAGTTCTGCACCCCACTCATTCACAGTTGGGGTAATACACTTTACGAGCTTTTCTATTGCTGAAGAGGTCTTTAATGCTGGATTACGACTAACTTGGGGAAGATAGGAGATAGCTCAGCCTATGTTTTGAGAGAGAGCATGAACCGGCTAGTATGGGCAAAGGTCGGGAATTTTGGTATTGAACTTATCTAGCAGGCCTTGGAATTGTGGGCTAACAGCTGTGTGCACTATTACTAGGAGCTCATTCCAAACTGTTGACGAACTGAACCGGTCTAGGTAAGAATCCCCATTCACCTTGTCCTTTAGAGTCCCTTTCAGTTCGGCTAGCCGGCCCTGCAGCACTTTGAAAATTTGACGCTAAAGCAGTCGCGCCTGGTGCTGGACTTACTCTCCATGCTTCGGCTTCAAAACAGGGATAAAGTCTTGTTACAGCTGCAGCTTGTTAGGTTTGCGGCCGAAAACCTCCTTAGGTTTGGAGTTGATCCATTGCACAACATGAGACATAATTGATGATATAATCTGTCTTTCGGTGTGACCTGCATTTAACATCTTTTCGATATCGAGAAATGTCTCTTCAAGATGCTCTAAGACAGACCGGTAAGCCTTGTAATATTGGGATTGGTCTAGCATAGCTAAGAACCTATCCCGACGAGGTTGCTGGCGAAAGTCTCCTGGATCAGTGGGTATATCATCTGTGCAAGCTTGGGGATAAAAGAGATTCCGAACTTCCTCGAGCAAGTGGGACTTCAAGCCCTTGAGAGCCATCCAGTTATGCAGCTGAATAGACTCAGGGGATTCCGCGCACAACTGCGACATTGGTTCAAGGAGTAATCTAGTTGATCAAACCAGTACTGTGTTCGTTAGCATTCACCATAAACATGAGTGTAAATCGTAGATTCAAACTCAAGCTTTGGCTTGGTTGACATCAAGCATACTTACATCATCAATTCTGTACTGTGCCAGATCTGCCCAGAGCAAAATCTTAAACATAGACCGGCCTATAGCTGTGGAACACTACTGTGTAATCATAGTTGCCTAGTTGTCGTTTCTCCACAGTGTTACTATGTGCGAAGTTGAGAACTCCTCCTGTCTACTAAGGTTTGCAAATGCTTCCATTTCTTCTATGACTTCTTCCTTGGTGCCTTAGAAGAGTGTAAGATCTTGCTTGGCAGTTATCTTGAGTTGCATTTATATCTGGCCAGGATTGTCTGGGAGTGTGTAGTCTGATCGATTAGCACGAAGGAGAAAGTTAAGCTTGAGAAGTAATTTATCTAAGATAAACAAGGTTAAAACAATTGATTAAGGTTTGACTAGAAAGAAAAGCACACCTTTGTCATAAACATCGCAGAGCTACTAGTGCAGATCTTGGTCCGTAGATGTATGAAGATTGTTCTTCCAGATAAAGGCTTTCAATGCCTCAACACGATGTTGTCTTACCATAATCTCAGCAGGATATTCGTTGACCGACATCCAATCTTGAAACGAGGGCCATGACGACTGTCCCTCCGACGACAGCTTATTAGCTTCTTCCAAGTACACCATCATGTGCTGTACCTCTGCTTGGGAACATGCGATGCAAAGCCGGTTCTTCTCTGGTTCTTGCTGCAGTTGCTCTGTTGCATGGAATATTACTACCAATATGGACCCAACATACGATTGAAATTGATTGTCTAACCTATAGTGTAATTACAGTACAATTTATAGTAGGAAAAGTATTATGGGTATCTACCGATAGCTACTACCGATGCTGTTTCAGCTCTGACAGTGATTTTCGTGATCTCCCATATATTCGTAAGCCTGTATGAGGTGTATTCTACACACCGATATTGATCTACGGTTCTACGCGTCAGGCCATCGAGATCTGTATTCTACAGATCTCGATTCCATCCAACATGCTCCCTTTCAAAGACATGACAGAGCACTTTGACATGCTCTGAGTCCAGAGGACGATTGCTGTTTATGTTCTAATCGGGAGTAAGAGTGTCTAGAGGGAATATTGCCGTCGTAAGCCGGTATGGTTCGGCTTGTTCACGAATGGATATGCTATGTAGTGCGTTCTCTGGCAGCCGGGCTCGTGAAGACTTGGATTGCTTGGTCGATTGACCTTGCAGAGAAGTAGTCGTCTTCTGTTTGGGCATGGTGAAAAAAAATGCTGTGATTGAGAGAAGAAAACGAGAGGGGTAAGAGTCGGAATATATATGAGAGCCAGGTGGAGATACAAGATTGTGAGGGGCTAGAAGAAGCTCTGCTAAACATGTAATTTCCGCATTGTTTGTTTTAGGCAAATAGATTGTGTTGCCTGGGAAATTATCTACGAAGCTCATGTCATATTGCAGCCTGCTGAAAAGCTTTGTCGAGTTAGCTTGCTTGCTTTGCGCGGTTTTCAGATTTCATCTTATAAGACAAAATCCAAACCACTATTAGGTCCGTTCCCCAAGACCGTCAAAAAGTGGTTTTCACCTTATGGGGCAAAAAACACCGACCGAAACCTACTTTGTAGTTAACAACCCATAATACTTTTTTTATTCCTGCGATTAAATTATTATTAAATATATATACTACGCAGATCTTATAAAATAAATGCAGGAATTTTAAAACTACAAGTTAGGGAAATTTTTTTTTTNCTTGTGTTTTTTTAATATATTTCTATTGATTTTATTTATTAAGCGAATATGGAAATCTTATCTGTTTTATAAGACACAACTCAATATATTTACTTGTAAAAAGATTATTAAGAAATAATATTTGTAGATTTAATTAAGTTTCAAAGCCTTTATTGCAAATTAACAATTATTATGATAGGTTAAGCCCGTTGGGGTTCTTTGGCTCGTGTGTCTTGTTAATGTTTAACTTGGCCCGCCAAATTTCGTAGAGGCTTCCTCAGTAGATAAGACTTTGCAACCAAGCTTATGGACTGTTGTATTATGTTTGAATTAATCTACTATGGGTTCCTGACACATTTCTTCGGCTGTAACGACCTTGCTACTCCTGATAATCTACTCGGTGATCTGGATTCGCATCAGATCATCAAAGCTCTGTTTCCCAGCGTGTAGTTTTTGCTTTATCTCGGCTATCGCTGGCTTTTACTACCTTATGATATCGTAACTTCTATTCCTGCTAAGCTCCGGCCGTACCTTTCGAATAGTCAACTTTGGATAGGGAAATTTTTTTNGTGAGCTCTTTCACAATCCTTGCAATCTCTCGTATTTTTNATTTGGGTCTGCAAATCATTCCTGTCTGCTGCCCCACGGCCTCGCACGTTAATCCCAATCTATTCAGCATTCTCGAGTTTGAGAAGGCCTCGCAAATCACGTACTGCCGGCGGTTCTACTTTCTCCCGGGATCTTTTACCTGGCAGTTTCGCCATCGGCGCCGAACTATCGTCAATATGTCGAACATCTACTGTAACTACGATCCGGCAGATTAGAGACTCGACCGGAAATGGCTTCTTATCTGCAAGAGTGTTGATAAGAAACTCGTATAACCAATAGGACTTTACGACAAACAGGTTTTGCATATAGTAAACTTCGCGAGCCTCTTCCACAATTTACTTACCAGTTGTATTATCTCCAACGCAGTATTCCTGTCGAAGCAGAACTTTATCAGCAAGCTCGGGATTGAAGAAATCATTGTCATCTTCTTCCTCGATCCGAATATCTTTGTCGGTTACGAGATATTTCTTGTAAATCTTATTACGTTCGGCTTGTGATAGTCGAGCAACGAACTCTGCTGGGGTTCGTTTACCAAGCATTTGTCGCACTTGTTTTTGACGGCTCATCTGCAAGTCATTCATCGGTACGTAGCTCCTGGCGGTGCGTCCTAATATCTTTTGGTTGGAAATAAGATAAAGTAGTGGTGATAGCCCTTAAATCAATCAAGAAAAATTGAACATTGAATAAATTACTGCAGAGGTATGATTTCGGAGAATGGTTTACCCTGTAAAGTGAAAATATCGGTATGTAGGGGGGTTAAGGGGTAAATGACTAAGCTATTATGCTGACTAAGCGAGCGTGAATGTCAGGAATTGTGCTTATGTAATAGGCACTAAGGGGTTAGCCGAGCAGAGATTTAAGGGTCAATGTAGTAACATCATGCATAGCAATCAATAGAGTCACTATACCATACAATATATATGCACTCCAGCCTAACCACTGCGCCATAATCCTTGACAGTGAAGTCAAGAGTGCTACTACCGCAGCTTTGTTAAGCATCCTAATTACAACCTTCTTTACACTATCAATTTTTTTTTTTTACAATCATACTCTTTATTTGACCTCCTAATTTATAGGCGTCTGTAGAGACTCCTCGGGCTACAGTACATGGTTTCCTCCACTAATATTCCCATTATTTTGCCATTCTATTACTTTGAATTGCGCTGCAAGTAGCAGGAGAATATTCTCCCGTAAATGGGCAAAGGATAGAGCCTTACTCAAARGCNCTNAAATTCCCGAG
>NCSJ02000507.1:0-21902 GCA_002812745.2 Scytalidium lignicola | reverse complement strand
CGTATGGCCTAGACGGTTGGCCAACGGGCGGAGTTGGCCAACTGGCCGGCCCATTCACCAACCACAGACTTGTTTCCACGTAAGGGGGTGTCAGAAGAGGCTGATCCACCCCATGCAAGCGAGCGAATTCTGCCACCCAAAAAAGGCATTTTCACATTGCTATTTTATTACTACTGTACAGGGCTACTACTACTACTACTACTACTACTATTACTACCACTACCACCCTGAAGGGCCTCCCTTTCGCATCCTGACCTTTGCTATCCTTTCAGGCATAGTATTAATAAAGTGGTTAATATGCCGTTCAATTGATATCTCATTCTCCCATATATCTTGCATGGCTGCTTTGAGGTCCTCCAACTTCCATCCTCCAGATGGCTTGCGATTTCTGAGTAATTGCTTGAGGACTTGCCATATATTCTCAATTGAATTCAAATCCGGGGATTGAGGTGGCCATTCAATTGACTTGATATGGCACTCTATTCGAATTCTATTGCATATCCCCTTATTTCTGGCTGTATTTTTCTTGCTATGCACTGGGCTGTTATCCTCTGCACACCAGTATGTCCCTGCTGTTTTATATCCTTTCTCCAGATCCTCAAATATCTCCTTCACTGGCCTTTGAAGGATTTGCTTTGCATACTTTTGCTGTGTGAATCCTTTGCCTTCTCCTTCATATGAAACAAAATAAAGCTCTGATTTGTAGTTATATCCAATAGCAGCCTATGCTATAATAGACTTATGGCCAGAATGAAAGGTAAATTGAATGTAATTAAGCCTTTGCTATTCACCTCTTGCTCTGAGCAATCGCTGGCGTCTAAGCATATCTGTGCGTATAATAGTTTCGTCTGTGTATATTCCATTCTTCCAATACCAAAGTGGCCTATCCCAGTTTACAATGCTAAAAATCCAGCGTAACAGCCTGTTTTTTGCTGAGGTTCTAGGCTTGTAATCAGGAATATAGTAATGATATCCAAATCGAGCTAAAGCTTTCAAAAGTGTATTCCTAAATACATTCAGATTGAATTCCTTTTTGATCTGTTTAGGGGACATAATGTGATGTTCATAATGGCCAGTAAACCACTGAATAATTGCTGAAACCGTTAAATCAGGAAGCTTAAGTGGTCTACCAGTAGATTTGTGAACGCGATCCCCCTTTTTAAGCCATCCTCGAGCTGTAGTACGAGGAACATCCAAATCCATAGCAGCACCTCTTTTAGAATAACCATCTTCAATTTTAGTCTTGTATCGCACGCGTGTAGGTGTATCCCAAGCCATTAGAGTAGAAATAATAGTAGTAGTAGTAGTATTATGAGAGGGAAGGAATGTAAACAATGATTGTTATTGCGGCAACATTTTGGCTACACCGCCTTACATGGGATGGCGATTCATTTCTGACACCCCCTTACGTACAATAGTTATTAATTGAAATAATACAAGTATTATATAATTAATTAACATTATTAATTCTTAAGTTGTATTTAAATATTAATATTAATAATAAATGATTAAATCTTTAAAAGGAGTATGATTATAAGTAAAATTAACAGTAAATATGTGATAAAAAAATTATATGTTATTAAGCCGTTTTAACTTAAATTAAACATAAGCAGTTACTCTTTTTAATTTCAGTAAAATGTTTACAAGTATTATTATTACTTATATTAAATTTATATTAACATCTCTTATTATAACTAAATGTAAGCATGTATATTATTTTATGTACTTTTAACTTTTAAACAACAAAATCATATTATGATTAACAAGTATAAGTTTGTGCTAAATCAAATAAAGTTTTATATTAAGCAAAAACACTAAGTGAAAGTAAAGAAAGGTTATATTTTAGTATAAGAGAACATGTAATAATAAGATTAATAGTTACAAAAGTGTTAACATTTACAAACAATAATATAGCTAGCAAGATATGATCTGGAGAAGGTGATGACTATATAGCTAATGAACTATGATTCGAAGAAGGCGATAACGAAACATATAGCATGATATGAGTTGACATAACGAAGATCATTAAGCTACGAGTCTATAAGTAAAGTTGGCCTATATGTTTACGAAGCATTCATTGCGACTGGTGCTAATTATTTTCACCGCTTAGCTTTGCTAGGGAGGGTGTTGGTGTAGATCACGAGCCCTAACACTAGAGTCAAATTCAGACAAGATATCAAAATGGGTCGCGGTCGGGAAAAGAAAGTCTTTAACAAGAAAAGAACTCTCTGTTTCTGTGGCATCCCAAGTATTTAGCCAGCTCTCATCATCATTAGTCATGCTCGCTAGTGGCACATTTGCCAAGTCGTCCAAATACTGTTCGGCTTCACCTTTAAATGTCCTTCCGCTCTGATCTAGAAGTTCGGGAGATTGCATCTGTGGCGTGAAACCCCTCGATTGTATGGGCGGCTGATTGATATCTAGGTTCAAGAAATTCATGGTGAGCTGGATTATCTTCTTTACTCGTCTTGTAACGGTGTAACTTTTCTCAAGCTGTCGGAGAGCTTTCATCAATTGTCTCAGACAGGTAATTCGTTCTTCACTTGAATGCATTTTCTGCTCCACGATGTCGGCAATTAGCGTAGTGGCTGCTGTAGCCATTATGTGTAATGTAATGCCAGACAGAGTACATGCTAAATAGTGGGTTTGGTAGTCTTCAAGGATGTGCGCGATGCGGCAAGCATTCAAGATGCATATTTGGCGGGCTTCCGCACTAGAGTCGGAAAGATTAGGGTTTCCTGTGGTCCCAAAGTTTGCAGCAGGGCGGTGGAGGAGTATCATGGCGGAGCAGTACTGCATACTTGAGCCGGTCAATAACGACATTAGGTTGAGATCTTAACTTTACTTACTGAAGAACATGTATGGTAGGAGGTGCCGTTGGGTTATACTGAAGAGATGGCGGGAGCTGGTCATACCAGTTATGTAGCTTAGCATCTAATTCGAAGATTCCATCAGGCATGCCATCGATGCGATTAATATCATTCCTGTTATTCTTAGTCATCTTTATAAGCATGAGAATAAACAAATTACTTACAGTAACTCGGTAATTTGACCTAAAATTTCGAGCAAACTTACCCACGATGCACTTAGCAGTAGATCGGGGTCAAGTTCTGCGTGATTACTCTCAATTCGAGGAACACTAACATCCCGCAATCTTATACAGTGTGGTCGACCGAGGTAGAGCGCCCAGAATCTGGAACTCATTAACATATCGCTCAGTATCAATGCCTGGGGGTTTGGTGTACAGTACCTATCAAACACAAAACATCCCCAGAAGACGACCTGACGAATTTCCAAATCAAGCGGGGATAGTTCAGATGACTCGAGAAATTGGCAGGCACTGTGAAGCCCAAGATCAAAGGCAAGCCGGCAAGCACTGCCTGAAGTACACTGGTCAGAAGAAAGAGGGCGAAAGTGATGTGTTGTGATGTAGCAGGAAATATATACCTGTGTATAGCCAGCCTCTGGTATCATTTGATCTGGCGCAATCTAGAACACTTAATAGTAAGAGGGACTGCACAGTCGTGATGCTAGGTCTTTTCATTTCAATCTCGAGAAGTGCTGTGGCGATCTTAACAAGTAATGGAACTTCATCATCTCCAGCATCACTCCCTACTAGTGACAAGCTACGTATTTCTGGTCGATCTGATATTCTGGCTCCACAGGCAAAAATACAACATAACAAGAGCTCGCTAAAATATTGTGTCCGACCATTCACCATTCCACCGATAAATGACTTCTTGTGTACAACTTGGAGCACAGGATGTTGGTACGTCCAATACAAGTCGAGTAGGTCTTGCTGTGTCTCAGGCGGTATTCGAGACCGCCATTGAGAGGCGGAGTTGGTTCCATCGATATTGGCAAAATTCAAAATTGACGACGATACACTTTCACTGACGTGTAAGCTCGATGTTGGCCCAAAAAATCGAAGTTGGCCAGCTGCATCTTTGTTGAGCTGCCATTGTCCACCACAAAGACGAGCTAACACGCTGAAGTGGCGGTTGTTGCCCATGTCAGAACGCGTGGTGGGAGGATGTCCTGCCACTGCCCTTGCCCTTCTGTCACCTTTTTCTTGAGAGGAAGAAGAGTTGGCCGTTTCTGTGGAATAATTGGCACCCAATCTCTGCGCTTCTCTCAGAGCACTCTCAAGGTTACGAATTCGGTCCTGCAGTTCGCGAATGGCTTTCTTGGAAGAGGGCTGTCTTCTCTCATCTTCTGTGGGCACGAAACATTCCAGTCCCAGCTTGGTACATCGTTTGCACCCGCCACTTTCTATTTGGCACTGCTCGAGGTGAGCATACATATTTGTACTAGCAGACTATAGTCTATTGCACATACCTTGACTTTCTTTTGACGACAATTGAGGCAAGCAAGCACGAGCTGAGCGTGCTTTGGGCCTTTTGCCTTGACTACCTTGGAAGTGGGGCCCGCAGAGCTTTGCCGGCCCTTTGGTGGGGAGTCTTGGGGGTAGAGATAACTCTCAGTGGAGAAAACGGACTCGGGTGACAGAGGCAGAGATACATCCATGGTAAGCCAATTGCTCTCCTCCACCAAGCACTGCTTCAGTTCAACTCGGTTCATTCCTGACGAGCACGTTCTCTCGCTTTGCGTGATGGGTAATTAATTATTTTGAGATCAGTTAATAAGCGCGGTGAGGTTTCAGCATGCAGATAGTGGACTAAGGTACCATCGCAGCAAGGGTCTAACAATGAAAGGGCTGCGTCCTGCTGCCCAGTACTTATATTTCCGGCGATCGATGGCCGAGCCTTGTTATGCAAGTCCAACTATCGATAGCTCGATACGTTAGTACGAGAACTAACGCGTATTACCCCCTTTCCCCGCACGAGGCGTTTCCAGACACCCTGTTTCCCGGAGACGGCGGAAAGACAGCTGCCGGAAAGGTTGGGGTCAACGGCACATGTGATCAGTGCTAATTTCATTGTGTTCCAAATATGGGGTTGGGGACTTGTTGACGATACCGCCTTACTTCAGTTCGATGAAGGAAGCAGAATGCATGGGCAAGGCCAGACTGCCAGTACGGGTCTTGAATGTAATATTTAACTTCAACACGTAACGAGTGAGCTTGTGCGTTAACCAAGTTAACTAACTTACTGGCTGTAAAAACTAAGCTTATATAAGTCGGCCACTAACTAACTAGTTAAAAGTAGGGTGCTGACTGAAGCTGCAAGCCCGATCCATGCCCTATAACTATAGCATTCGCTAGGCTGTGAACGCCCTGTAATACACTGTAATTACAGCGCGCACTGCAAACACTATGCTCACTAAAGTGGATTATAATTAATATAGCTCTCAACTAACCATTAAACTCCAATTACCTGTTAATTGTCCATTCTATCATGGAATAATTTTAGCCTTCCTCATCCGATCAAAAGTCGTACCCCATGTGTCCATTGTCGAATGCTTTTCATGAAAGCCGACACTCTGAATCTTACTTGTGTCATACTGCCGGTCGAAATCCGCCAGCTTGAGATGCAGAATCTCGAATCCTGGAAGTGTAATCGGGGAGTCAGCTACCTCGGATCGAAGCCCGTATTTGTTCTCCATTTGTCTCCATTCATTCATGTGATCATTAATATATTCACGGACTTCCTTCGCTTTATCGCTCGGTGGTGCACTCTTGAGCCCGAAGTAGGCACATAGTTCTGGCCATCGGGTCTCCCACGACTCCCACTTCGGGGAGCTCGCAACGTTGAAAGCTTCACCGTTCCCGCATGTTTCTGGGTTTAATGACAAGAAGATTGTTTGACGCGCAATCATATCACTCCCCGCCTCGTTACTTTTAGCTTTCCAGCTATTCATTGTTCCAGGAAACGGAACTTCTGAGTCTTTGCCCTCCAGCTCGGCCCAGAGCGAGAAATATATGCCTAATGAGGTAGCAAGAGAGTATGCACTGTTGTTAGGTACGAAGCCGATAATGATATCGGGGCGCGTCTCATTCCAAGTCCATTTCTTCGTCTTGGAATAAGATGATATCCAACCGAGTTGCGGATGATAGAAGAGCTGGTCGTGCCAGGGCTGCTTGAGGCGTGGGAGAGATTCACTGAGGGGGACTGGGAAGTAGTGGTCTTCACGCAGGGTGAAGCCGTACATCTGGTACAAATCAACAACCGGTCTTCAAAACAGGAACTTACAAGATTTCTACCTTTGCACCGGTCTGAAGAACGACAAACTCTAAGACCGGCGATAGATGGTCGATTGCCGTAATGGATCGAGCCAACATGTCCACAGCATCTTTCAGCTCCTTCATCAAATCTGTACTAGCTTTGTACGCTGTGTATGAAAGAGTTAACTTTGTTTCAACCTCTATTCTTGGTACCATATTCCATTGGTTATGTGCCCACCATAATAATAGACATGAGTAACAGTAGCTACGCCCGGAATCTTAGCTTTCATCTCCAGCTCCAACTGCTCCTGACTTCCTTTCAAGAGATCAATTCCCGATACGATATTTAACCGTTTGTCGTCCCGCCATTGTGAAAGCTCTTTGTCGAGAGGCCGGTTGGTCAATGCGGTGACATTCTTCCAGATCCCTTTGCTAGGATAATCTCCCAGGAGCTCATTGACGACCGCCCAGCCTGATACGCCGGAACTGCCGAAGATGAGGGCGTGTTTGTTTCCTTGGAGACTCATTGCTCGATTAGAACTACTCTGGTAGTTTTAGTTGGTAAATGCTGTGAAATAAACGTATAACCTTAGATATACTACGGCAGGAAGTTCTTGTTCTCCTTTAGCACTTTCCGCAATATGCAGTTTGTGGAGTTAGAATTAGCTTTAGTTACAGCTCTTCCATTTTTACAAACCTTTATGATTGCCCATGTACTGCACGGCTTTGTTAAGACCGCATTTCATTGACAATTGGCGGCCATCGAACTCCGACCACATTTCTTCATATTGGAATTATCTAGTAGCGAACATCGATCTCCGACAGATGATCTATTTTACAATCAAGCATACGTGGGATGAGGTCCGATATGCGGGTAATGCCTTTTCTTTCTAAAATGCAAAGCTAACCTGTAAGTATTTATTTTAGTACCACTCCTATTCTCCATCAACCGAAATGTATGCTATTTAAAGGAATATTGCAGATACCCCCAATATCAACGCCTATAACTCTCAACATTCCAACTACTGAAAGAACATAGCAACTCTGCTCCACGACTCTTAACATAGATATGGAAGGAAAATATTTTAAGATGACAAGAAGTCCCTACCTCCTCCGCGTGATCTCCAAGCCTCTCAAAGTGACGGATGAGGAGTGGATAAAATGGTACCTCGAAGAGCACATCCCAGATCTTATCAATAGCGGCGTTGCCAGAACTGGCGTTTTGTACACGGCTTTCGAAGACTTCCCCCTCTCAACCAAGACGCCTTTGAATACAAAGAAGACAACACTAGGAGGGCGGCAGATAGCACACACAGATGTTGAGATACCGTCAGAGAAGCGTTTCTTAGCAATATATCAGACAGAGTTTCCGAAGCCGATGGATAGAGAGGAGCATCAAAAGGTTCGAACAGAGAGCGATATATTTCCTGGGAAGAATTTGAGTGAGGTAGCGGATTTCGATGTGCGGGTTTACAAGCTGATTGAGGATTATGATCCTAATAATCTTGGTGAAGGTACCGTCCTATTCTTATTAACTCTTCTATACCACGTATATCAATATCCTGCTCGCCTATGATATGGCATGCTGATATGAGAATGTTGTTGTAACCAGGGTTCTCACCATACCTCCTAAACGTCCAAGTCGAGCCCGTAGATGATGAAGACTATCACAAATTCTACCACGAAGAACACCTCATGATGCTATCTCGCGTTCCGGGATATCGCCGCTCTCAACGTTTCGAGCTTATTGGTGGAGCAGCCAACGTGCCTAGGTTCATGGCTGTACATGAGTTTGAGAACCTAGACTCGACAGATGGGCCAGAGCTGAGGGAGGCGGACGCCAGTCCGAATACTATACGGGTGTTTGGGAATGCGAAGATGGTTAATGTTAGGGGATTTAAACTTGTCAGGGGATTTAACTCGGCAGATTTTAGAGTACGGGGGAGGCCGTAAAACGAAGAGGCCGAGCGACAATGAGAAGATTTAATCAGTTGGTTTAAAACTAATCTTAGTGATGTTAGTAAGGGATTTACAAATTACATTCTCACAATAAGTTAATTGGTTGTAATAGAGGCTTCTCTTGTGATATTAAGTTGAATTAGTATATATAGTATAAAACGACGCTTTATTACAATTCTCTTTCCTAGAACTCAAAGAAGCTCTGGCAGATCTCTTAAGTTGGTCACCAGATTATTCTGAACGGCAGCCGATAATGACATCCATATCCTGCTAAAGTTTCTGTAATACTATACACGTGTACTGTTGTGCAATTAGAATGCATTTTTNCGCGTTTATTTTTCATTTCGAGTTGTTCTCTTATCTGTTCGATTTCATTTAAATGCGAAAATTATCATATTTGTAGCTTTAATTTCAATTATATGTTATTTAAAGCAATAGTTGTAAAATGTAAAGTATTTGGCAGCTTACCAAGGCCCAGTGGACGAATCTTTCAGCCTCGGCCATCAAACACCGTGCTCCACCCCAAACGACCCCGCGGTCTCATATTTACGTGCAAAACGTCAAAGACTGGACCAGCCCCGCAATATGGTGTTTGTTGGCCAGAAGGCCCAGGGAAAGAGTTTTGGGGGAGAATTACAGCTAGATAATGTCATTGGTTGAGCCTGCTCTATAATGCGACGCTCTTAGGGTGAATGAAGTCCGATAGCTAGTTTAAATACAGAGATTTAGAAACTTGGACTTGTTCCTGTCATCTAGAAAGATACCACATACACCAGTTACCCACCGTACCCTCCCTAATAGCAAAATATATTACCAGTTCTCATTTATTGTTCTATTGATCGTCTCACTAACGATGAAAGCAGCCCGCTATCACCCGGTAAGGATCCCAATGACACCTCTATTTTTGTCGAGATAAGACTGGTCATAACTCCATAGTTCTTAGGATTCAGGTAGCGTCACCATTGATGAGGTTCCAGTTCCCGACTTCTCGGACGATGAGATACTCGTCAAGATCGCATCTGCGTCTTTATGTCATTCAGATCTAATGTTATTGGAAGGTGGAATTCCTGGAAACGGACAGCCAACCACTATAGGTCATGAGGGAGTGGGCTATGTAGACAAGGTCGGAAAAAATGTCGAAGGTTACAAACACGGTGACCGTATAGGATTCTTATATATCAAGGGTTGCTGCTGTAGGTATTTTCCGAGGAGTGGAATCAGGGACAAAATTCTCACTTTATTAGTCAAATGTAAAGGATGCCAGGTCCATAACTTGAACTGTGAGACAGGCAAATCAGCAATTCAAGGTTTTGGTTTGGACGGCTTTTTTGCTGAATACGCCGCTGTCGATTATCATAACGCTGTTCACCTACCTGAGAACATGAGCTTGAAAACCAGTGCGCCATTTTTCTGCGCCGGAATCACAGGTACGGCACATGGCACATCCGCAAGCAGCCTTCTTGGATGATTAACATGTTTTTCAGCTTTTCACGCCGTTGACAACTGCGAATTGAAACCTGGAGATTGGCTGGCTGTTGTGGGCTGTGGCGGCCTCGGCCAACTGGCAATTCAATACGGCAAGGCAATGGGGTTCAAAGTCGTCGGCCTGGATATCAACGATGACACTCTCACCCAAGCCAAAGAGCTAGGCGCAGACCTTATCTTCAACTCGTTGAAGAATAAGGATTACATCCAACAGCTTCGCACTGCAACCAACGGCGGAGGGAATGCTGCAGCTGTCTTCAGCGCCTCCCAGGCAGCATATAACAGTGCCACTAAGATCTTGCAGATTGAAGGAGTCTTGATGGTTATCGGCTTACCACCGAAACCAATACAATTTGACTCTCTAGAGCTGATGAAGAAACTGTATCGGATCAAAAGTGAGAGTACAGGTCCCCCGCAGAAGATGGGTAAGGCTATTGATTTTATCGCCAAGCATAATATCGTTCCTCATGTGAATTTCTACAAACTCAACCAGATCAATGAGATGATAGATATTATGAAGTCTGGGAACGTAACAGGGAGGATGGTAGTTGTATTCTAGGACCGCTTAGTATATAATGTTAGCTGGATTATGCGATATGTCGCAATTGACAGTCAGTGGACTGCCAATCTAGCCCACACATACGCAGAACGCAGATGATCGTACCAAACTGTGCTGCAGCAAGTTGTAAAATGTATTCGGATACATGATCAGCGCCTGTTTGGATTCGCGTATGGTCAGACTAAACGTTCTCATATGGAGTGTGATCTGCTAGTATGGTGTGTTCCGGACGCACTGTAAGTATCTAGTTAGACTTGATTATTTTGTATAAGAAAGGTCTGACGATCTAAAGTAAAATCCCACTATCAGATCGTGCATTTTTGGTATGGTTCAACAAATTTTTGTTGGTCTCACATCATTTGACATGTGCTTTTAAACTCATTTATAATTCATGTTAAAATGCTTTCGACGTTCATAATAGCCAAAGATTATGTATTATTGGAAGGAATCTACCGTACATGATTGAAATAGACTTTCTAGGTATTAAAGATGGTCATATCTACATCATTACCTAGTTTTTTAGATTAGTTGGCTATGACCTTAACTGAGACACTAAGCACTGGGATTTACATCTTACATATTGGCACCGTCTTCCCAATTATAGAGATAATGATCTTATGTTTTCTGCCCATTGATCTTAAGCATCAGATGATGTGCATGTATGACTCCAAAATACCGTTGTTAAGAATCTAAAATGTTTGTAAAATTCTCATTTTCGATCAATTGTCCGGAAGGGGCTGATGTTTCGTATCTTCTAACCACAGCCTTTTCTTCTCCTATGTTCGACCACCCTAATTCTGGAACACTACCCTAGGCATGAGGGATACCCAAATCCGACTGCTTGTCATGCGATGTTACAGGGCCTAGCTTCGGTCGAAAACGTGGATTCTCGTGGCATTGCAGCCGTTAAAGGTGCCGGTGAATGAAGACCGACGTTCGCAACAACGGGCGACAGTCTCCGCTCTGGTTTGACTCTCCCCATATTAAGCCACTCATAAAGTGGATTTGAGCAATTTTCCGGTGAGTATTTATGCTTGTTTACTCTTACGTCCAGAGACGATATAAAGTCATTCGAAGCAATATCTTTTCCACAAGCAATATTCTATATTCTCTATCCATACCTGAATTCTTGTCCGAGAACGTATAATAAAGAACTCTCGCACAGGTACAATTGTTGCTAAATCTAAGGTAAGCACTGCGAACTCAGTCATCTTGATCACGACATAATTGAGGGGTTTCACAGTTTCTTAAGGTTCTACCATTCCAGCCAGCGTTGCGCCATGGGATCAATCGAGAATACAAGCCATACCTATGATGTTATCATCGTAGGTGGAGGCTTTGGCGGGACTTACCATCTCCATCATCTCCGCAAACTAGGCTTCTCGGTCCATATGTTCGAAGCAGGAGCAGCATTGGGAGGCATATGGTATTGGAACTGCTATCCCGGAGCGCGTGTTGATACCGAGTGTCCGGTCTATCAGTTTACAGCAAATGAAACTTTCGACGGCTGGAAGTGGTCTCAACGTTACCCAGGCAGAGATGAGCTTCGCCGATATTTCGACCATGTTGATCGTGTGTGGGACTTAAAAAAGGATATCAGCTTTAACTCTCGTGTTACAGCAGCGCATTGGGATAAAGACGCAAAGGAGTGGGTTGCGGAAGTAAGGGATGTGGATTCCAACAAGGTCACTGCCCACTCAAAATACATACTCTTCTGTACAGGTTTCGCTTCAAAGTCTTATACACCTCCCTTTGAAAACATGGAATCGTTCAAGGGGTTAAAGTATCACACATCGGAGTGGCCACAAGAAGGTATCGACCTCAAAGGGAAGCGTGTCGGTGTGATCGGAACCGGGGCTAGTGGCGTCCAGGTTATCCAAACCATAGCTCCTATCGTCTCTGAACTTACCGTTTTCCAAAGAACTCCCAACTATGCATTGCCAATGGGACAATATGATATATCCGAGGCCAGGAACAAGCAGATGAAAGAAGAATATCCTGAGAGTGTCAAAAAGATCAAGTCGACATTTGCCGGTTTTCTCTATGACTTTGACACAGGAGAAGCCCTAAAGGTAACGGAAGAAGAACGGCTTAAGATGTACCAAAAGCTGTATACAACAGGAGGTTTGCATTTTTGGCTCGGCACTTATAAAGATGTTCTACAAAATAAACAGGCAAATGACACAGCATACAAGTTCTGGCGCGAAAAGACCATCAAGAGGATCAAGGATCCTGCTGTGGCCGAGATACTAGCTCCTGCCAATCCACCACATCCATATGGAACTAAGCGTGTCAGCTTGGAGCAGAACTACTTTGAGGTTTTCAACCAGCCGAATGCCAAGGTCGTCGATCTGAAAAAGACTCCGGTGGAAACCTTTACAGCGGAAGGGATTAAAATGAAAAATCGGGTGGAACATAAATTAGACGTGATAGTAATGGCTACGGGTTTCGACTCAATTTCTGGTGGTATTACTCTCATCGATATTCGGGGTGAAGATGGAATTTCGCTCAAAGACAAATGGGCACAGGGCGTCTGGACATATCTTGGGATGACTTCTGTCGGCTTTCCTAATATGTTTATGGTATACGGCCCACAAGCTCCAACAGCCTTTGCCACTGGACCTTGCTCTGCTGAGGCGCAGGGCGAGTGGATCGGCCAGGCTCTTTGTTATCTTCGTGACAACGATCTTAAAGTCATTAAACCAACACTTGAAGCTGAGTCAGAGTGGCGAACTCACGTCAATGATGTCGGTAAGGAAGGCCTATTTTCTGACACTGAAAGCTGGTATTTTGGTACAAATATTCCTGGAAAGCCGAAGGAGGCTCTCAATTACATGGCCGGCATGACGATGTACAAGCAGAAATGTTGGGAGAGCGCAAAGTCCGGATACAAGGGATTCGTCCTTGCATAACATATTAAGCATAGTATATAGAACTTGTTATCTTCCACTTTTTCAGAAGCACCATAACACGTGTCATACTGTTTGTTTTTTAAGTGTATTTTGAAGATGTTCATTTTGTGCGAATCTTAATTATATATGAGGCGAAACAAAAANTCTTCTGCTTTTACCCCCAGATTCTAGGAGGTTTAAATTTTCATCTGCATCCTTGTCATAGAAATACCTAGGTAGTAGTCCGGGTAGGTAACTGCTAGAGCTTGGTTTCATGTTTTCTGAGAGTACAAGAAACAAAGTTTGAGGAAACGATATTGTAATTTGGCTTTACTAAAGGTGGCTTCTCTACGACCGTGTTTTCGCTATAGAAGCATATTAATAACAGTATGAATGAATAGCACGATGCCCCGCTATGAGTTCCAAGGCATTCGGACACCACCATCTCCATAGTAGTAACCTTTCGATAGGCTATATTGATACTCCATGCTGCTATATGACCACGGATATTAATAATCGCACGCTGTCAGCCTCCCAAAGGCCATCTTTGGAATCCTCGGAACCTTCCGGAGTATAGAGGTCGTGGCCAAAAGCCGCGTCATAAGTCAAATTGTCTGCGAAGACTCGCGAGAGACACCAACATAGACATAGGTTAACTAGCAACGAAATATCAGTGTAGTTTAGTGTACTACAGGACGATCAACCCTTCCATTAGGGATCGATACTTATAAGCATCACTGCAGAAGGCCCAGGCTCATTAGTTCCTGAACCCGGTACCATATGACCCGACCCTATGTAGTCTAGTCATCCACGACCTGTCACTAGCTGCAGATGAAGATATAAGCAGTGGCACCCAACAAAATGAGGGATGTGGACACCGAGGGTGAAACACACCTGTGTATGCAACTTCAAAGATACTGAGTCCAATATGCGGTATTCGAATATAGCGATATATAACGTCCTTAGTTATGTTGAGATCGGCGATGGAAAGCCGCACTGTAAAGCCGCGCTTTAAACTGTTGTTAGCACCACTTCTTCCCATAGAGTAATATCTTCGCATGTCTTCGGAATAAGTTGCTTACTTACCGCGGGGAATGAGTGCCGCTATCTCAATGCCTCTAACGTGGCAAAGGTCACGTCTCCTAATAATACCGATTTCTGCAACCTTGAACTTCATAGAAATTCGCTTGAACTTAACCTACATTGGGCGTGTTGCAGTTAGTCAAACCTAGTTTGGATTCAGTGTTAAAGTGCATGTTGACAGTTGATATTATGAAACATTATACATAGTTAAAGGCGCAGATGGAGAAAGAAGAATAAGAGCTGCCGTCTTGAAAGTAATAGGGAAGGCAACTCGATATATCACGACTTCAGTGAGATCACCTGAGGGCCATTTTTGGCATACGAAGATGTTACATTGCCTGGATTTTTTAAAACACTTATGAATCCAAAAGGATAGACGGTTAGAGATTGAATCTTTCGAAATATCGGTGCTATAAATAAGGAAGATAGAAGAGAAGAAATTTAAAGGTGCTAAAAATGCATATAAAGAAGACACTAACAATATGATGTGATATAAAATCAGTTCATTAGTATTGAAACTATATAGTAGCCCAACTAGCAAACAATTACAATCAATTGTTGTCAATGGGGCCAAACGTTAACGCCCAATATTGATAGTAGGCCATACCGCAACTATTGAGGTCTGGGCCTGTAAACTATTTTCTGGGGTAATTGTACTAATTGATAACTCGGAGATCGTTCTGCGGGGTTCTGGGGTAACCCGACGCCACGCTGAAAGTCATCGTCAAAGCGCGAAAAGGTATAAGGAAAAGGGAACTCTCCAGGCAGACTGAACTAATCCGGGCATCCTCGGACTCCCAAAATCCTACTTACACTATACTGTACACTGCTGACTTATTTTATCGCCAATCGGCTGATCCAGCAAATATGGCGCCGCATGTCAGAGCGAGAGCCAACCGATACAATTTTGCAGTTGCATTTTTCTCATCCCTTGGATCGTTTACATATGGCTTCAACTCCGCTATTATCGGTTCTGTTATTGGATTGCCTTCCTTCTTTTCGTACTTTGACTTCGTGTCCACAAGCTCTTATGGCGGTTCCATTATTGGTGCATCCAATGGTCTCTATGCAGGTGCCGGCGCNATCGGCTGCTGGACTGTTTTCTGGCTCCTGGATAAGCTCGGCCGTAAACGAGCAATCCAGATCATCTCTGTCATTTGCATTATATCTGCTGCTCTCCAGGCTGGGTCGGTACATATTGCTATGTTCCTCGTCGCACGATTCCTCAACGGTATCGGAGTTGGCATGATAAACTCAACTATCCCCGTGTACATTTCCGAGATCTCACCAGCTGCTCAGAGAGGACGTCTCGTGGGTTCCCATGGCTTTGTCATCTGTTGTGCATATGTAAGATATTACCCATTTATGTAACACTACGAAAAAGCTGATATCGTATGTCTAGGGCTGTGCTGGCTGGTGTGGCTTTGGGACTTATTATGAGACCAATCCAGCAATTCAATGGCGGCTCCTATTGGCACTTCAAATTGTTGCACCTCTCCTGCTTCTAGTTGGTAGTCCATTCATTCCCGAGTCACCTAGATGGCTTATTAACAACGGTCATGACCAAAAAGGTGCTTCTAACATCTCCACTACGTCTGCACTAACGTCCTGGTTAACAACTGAAACATAGGTTTGGAAGTTCTTGAAAAACTGCACAACAATCCATCTGATCCTGAGCATATCGGTGCTCGCCAGGAGTTTGTCCAGATCCAACAACAGTTGAGCCTTGAACATGACTACAAGCTTGACAATCTTTGGCAGATCTTCAAGGTCCCCACATATCGCAAGCGTCTATTATATGGTTTCTTCATCCAAGCCATGTGCCAGAGCACAGGGGTCCTTGTAATTGCAAACTACATGGTATATCTATCTCATCCTCAATTTAACCCGTGGTTAAACTAATTGATCTTATCAGGTCCTTGAACTTACAAACTTGGGCTTGAGTGGGTCGACTCCTCTCTTACTTTTAGCTTGTTACAATACCTGGGCAGCCTGCCTCAATTTCGTGAACGCGATGCTCATAGATCGTATCGGGAGAATCAGAATCCTCACAATTGGTATTGTAAGTCTCGATCACCTTGCAATAGTAGAAATATTAGCTTATTTCATTTTAAGAGCGGGACAATATGCTGTGTCAGTATAGTGACCGCGTTGGTAGCTAGGTACGGCGGAACAGAAAACACCAACAAAGCAGGATCTGGAGCCGCGGTTGCGTTCATGTTCCTTTTCGTCACATTCTATGGATTTGGAATTGACGTCTCAAGCTACGTATATTGCTCTGAGATCTTTCCCACTCATATCCGTGCTCAAGGAGTAGGATTTTCAGTTAGCAGTTTGTTCCTGCTGACAACAGGTAAGTTTATAAGTTAAAGACTAGAAGCTTCAGTTTAAGTGGCCCCACACTAATGTAATTTCATCAGCTTACACCACAGCGGCTGGCCCAGCTTTTAATAACATTGGCTGGAAATACTATCTTGTCTTCATTATTGTACCAACCGTCATGCTTCCATTCATGGTTTTATACTTCCCAGAAACTAAAGGTCTGACTTTGGAGGAAATCGGGACCCTCTTCGGTGAAAAGGTCGCGATTGACATCAATCATCTCTCAGAAAAGGAGACAAAGGATCTTGAGGAGAGGATTGCAAAAACACTCAATGTGGGAGTCAAGGAAGCCCACAGCAGCCCCGATGTTCCTTCTGACAGATCTACCTTAACCAAGGAAGACGTATCTCAGTTAGAGCACATGGACCTAAATGACGTTTAATATGTAGCATAATCGGATGTCTTTGAGTGGATGAAGCTTTTGCACACAGAAGCTCACCCAGATACAGCAAAAGGTTTGGCTTAACTGTATTTGAGCATAGAGATAACTTGATTGAATTGAAAAAGCCATTCCGGTTTCTCTTATCAAGTCAGAATTATCAATACTTTTAAGAGTTCGTGTATTGTGTAAGAGTGCGATCTGGTTGTACGGTTGATTACGTACGGTGGCAATATGGGTTCGTAGGTGCACGTTCTGTAAGGGGCCGTAAAGTAGAGCTAAGCAACAACCAACCAATCAAATGGCAACATGCTGCAGTAGAATAAGAGAAAGGAAGGCTTGATTATGATAACTACTACGGTACTATATATGCCAAAGGGTAAAGTGTGGGGAAATCTGGGGTACGGGGTCTCCATACGCGGTCTCCGCTCGAACATACTATGTACGTAAAGAACAGGAATTCCTTACCACATTATATTAGTTTGTTGTTTTAAAGAGTTCAAAAAAAAAAACTATCGGATTAAGAGCATAACAGTAATTAAAGTTAGTGATTTTAAGAGGCAAATGTATAAATAAAATTATATGTCAAATTATTAATGTTAGAGTACAGTTAAGAGCTTAATAGTACGGTTGACGTCTCGCTTAAATCACGTATTTTGAATTAAATATTTTTACATTTTTGACCACTAAACACCTTGAATCACACAATCAAATTTTAATAAGAAAAATATATGTTCTATCATACGTTAATATAACTTATTGCCTAAGTAGCCAGCCAATAAGTCAGTGGGCTTCAGTATAACAATTAGACCATATTACCTCTTATTCTTTGTTATTATTTTACAATTGTAATTTTAAAAGCAATTTTACCACTAATTCTATTACATATATAAAATTTACAGCAAAAGTCATCAAATCTGCTAAAGAATTAGAATAGTATTACATAATTTGGCAGTATAAGTACCTGATTTAACTGCGTACATGTTCAAGTGCTCGGTGGTACTCTGTAATACTTCAAGGCCTTACTTAAATTGACTCCAAATCGCCGGTGTCGGACATGCCCGGACCACCACTCCCCATAGTAATTTGTTAGTAATCTGACCATCTTGTTGAAGCGAGCGTCAGTGAGCTTCTATTAAGCACGTTTTGGTTGCATGGAAGGCTCAAATCGTCGTTCGTCCTTACCGCCTTGCACAATTGACTGACCACTCTGACTTTTAACGCTGTTTTCTGCCGAGTACAAATATTTTGGTGTATTTCGCTAGGAAAGAGTTGTATCCAGCAGAAAANCATCTCTATTTCTGGAAGTTATATAAAATCGAAATGATGATACTACAATTTTAATACAAATCGCTGATAAAATAAGGTATTGCTGTTGTTACAAGATGAGTCTTGTAAACAATTTAATGTAAACAACCAAAATGCCTTTATCCTTGAAAGTATTACTAACACTTCAGAAATGCCCTAATTACTATTAAATACTTGATATTATGAGTTTTATCTCTTCTAGAAATAATAAATCAATCGTTAAATGTTATACTAAATGCTATGAAGATAAACATACACTTGAAGTTGTTAAATCTTTTGTTACTCCTTTTAAACCAAAGTACTAGCAAAGAACATGTCAAGTAGTTTTTACTTACCTTCCTCAAGGTTAGAATAGTCAAGATAACCTTGTTACAACTCTAACACATCAAGAACAAGTAGTTATTCAAAGGCGTTATCAATATGAAGATTACTAGTATATTAAACATTTAGTTACACTTTCCCTAAGTACTTTGGTAACTCAGAATATGCCTTAATCTCCTTTTACTACAAGAATTACAATTGATAATATGCTTATACTAGGTTCTCTTTCAATTACACCTTGATTACAACTAATAACTATACTTCTTAGCTTAACTATACCTTTTACAACTCTTATAACTTCTCTTAAGCTAGCTTATACAACTACAGTTTGTACAACCTCTTTGATTCAAGTTACAACTTGTATAGTTTCTTCTTCAATAACATTTTATACTACAGTTGTACTTGAACTTATGCTACCAAATAATCAAGCCTTTTAATTAGTTGTTTTAGAAGATAATTAACTGTTAATACAAGACTTTCATGTTGAACTAAAGAAGGATATACTTAAGACATATAATGCTTGTTAAGAAAAGTAATTTTATATGAATATTCAAGATAACAAGTATATAAAGTATAAGAGAAAGGACAGGTTAAAACATGTAGATGAACTTGATTTAATGAGCATGGAGAATCATTTAGATTTAGGAGATTTTCTTACAAAACTACTTTCCTTAACATAAGTTAAGGAGATGCTAATTATTAGAGTTTACATTTATATAAAAGTTTGTTAAGTTCATAGTTAATAATATAAATATACTAAGTATATTATCAACTTTTTAAAAGACATAAAGAAAGTTTACAATAAGCTTTTAATGTTACTTTCTAACTTAGATATTATTATTCTCTGATTAAGTAATATAAATTAGAATATGAATCTTAATTATCAATTTATTTATAACTTTTAAGTATAACAAGAACTTGTTTATATATAGTTAGAATATTTAAAATACTATTACTTAGGTTATCAAGATATTGAAGTGGATATACAGACCTTTACTTAACTTTTACAGAATAACAGTATTATAAAGAGTATTATAATTTATGAGATTGTTATTAAAAACCTTGAACAACCTTCTAAACAATATCTTAGCTCTTTAGACAATATACAAAAAAACAAGGACAAGGAGTTTGAACTTAATACTTTAACAATTCTTGATTTGATTATAGAATAGGATAAGCTTGAACAGCTTCGAAGGGATGTTCATAAACATATTATACATTTAATTATGCTTTTATTTAAGCTTATACTATTGTTAGAATTCAATAAAAATCAAGCATTATTAAGTTTAGCTTTTCTTATGTTATTTCTTACAAGTAAGGCTAAATATATAATACCTTGAATTAAATTTATAGATTATAGTTTGTATATTGAATACTTGATCAAGTATAAGGACAACTAGTTTGCTCATTATTTACACTTTTGATATATAGTTTTTAACATCTTTATGTATAGTTAAATTAAATCTTAAAACTCTTACTATGTTTACAAGAATTACTCTAGATTAATATGTCAAGATATTAATTTTAAGGACAAGAATAATAAAGTTCAAGATCTTTAGTTTCTAAATATTCAAATCGAAGATTTACAAATGGCTTTTATAAATATTAATTCTCTATAAGCTTAATTATTTATAAATTCTATCTTTTGCTTTGTTAACAACCTTTAAGGTATATAATTATTTTAGAAAAGCAAAGTATTTAAACTTAAAACTTATATTCATCATCTTAAAAGACTTAGCTTATTCTTGACCTTTTCAATGGTTGATTATTATTAAGATTCCTTTTACAAACACATGTTAAAGTATGTAGAATAGTGTATAAGTATAATTATACAACAAATCAAGCTTGTTAAAGATAACTTAAGAGATTACCCTTACATTGTTATATTTCACTTTTATTGTAGATTTACAATGTTTATAAACAAGGTTATTACTCTTAAATTTAAGGTTAATAACTTTTAGAATAAATACAAATGACAAGGTTATAGATCAACTTATAATTATAAGTTTTCATAACTTAATGTTATAAAACTATACTATTCAGGTTATTAGATAACTAAAGATAAGGTAAATGTTTAAGGACAGTAAAAACATATAATACTTAAGTAAGTGACTAGGTTAAAGGTAAGATTTAATAATATATTTAGATTGAATATAAGGAGTCTACTCTTATGTTCTTATAACATATTTATATAGATAATGAAATAAAGTTAGATTATTAAATTACCCTAATCTCTTGATCTAAGTCCTTAGATCATTGGATTATTCTAATTTTATAATCTTAATTACATGACCTTTTAATTGTTAAGTTCTTTATGTACACCTGTTATGTATTAAGCCTCAGGCTTATACTAATTAGCTTGTTCAGTCAATCTTATAATATTATCCCCTTTTTGTATTAACATTGTCTTAATATTTAACTATCATCATAAACAATCTCATTGTTTGTTAGTTTATTCTTCTTTTCCAACATGTTATCAAAACATTCAAGTCCTGATGATAACAATTTATTAGAATGATTATAATCAAGAAAACACTAAGAAAGATTAAGTCTTAATATTTATATTCAAAACCTTAAGATTAAAGTAATATCTTGTATATATTACAAATAAAAAGGATTATTATACAAGATAGTTCTTGATTCTAATCATTGTAAAGAGTATGTTTATAATAATTATAAATGTGATGATGAGTATCTTTATATACCCTCTTGAGAGTTATATAAACACAAAGACAAACACCTTTCTTCTGAGTATAAGAAGACCTCCATTGCTTTGACCTAGGCTTCTTAGGCCTTGGTTAAGGCTGTTACTCATCTTGTTTGCTTGGATAAACAATAGGTTTTCCTTCAAAGACATACTAAGGAAATGGTATGTTGTAATCTAAAGACCTTAGATAAGTTAAACATTAAAGAGAGTAAAGAGAGGTAAGAGAAACAAAGTTCCTTGTAATCCTCAGAGTTATACTCTGTTGACTTAAACATAATTTCTTCTTCTACTATCAACTCCTTCTTCTTTAACCTTATAATTCTATTGCCTAGAAATCTATTCTAAAATAAGTTTAGTAATATCCTTTTAATAACTTTTTATAACTTATAAGATTAAAAGTAGGTTTTCATTTATTTTCGCTTTTTAAGTATTTTATTCATTTAACTAAGTATTATAATTTCTTATAATATATCTTATAATTGATTATTTTTTTNAACTTTGTATTTTCTTTCTGGATTGACTTCTTCTAATATTAACATTTAAGTATTCTTAAGTGTTAGTTTAAAAAGTAAAACATAGAAAATAAGATATATCTTAACTGTTGTTAATAACTTCAATTTATACATTAAAAGTTTATAAACTTTTTTAATTTCATATAGTCTTATCTTTACTTAGTCTAGTTTATCACTTAATCTAGTTGTTTT
>NCSJ02000506.1:0-21967 GCA_002812745.2 Scytalidium lignicola | reverse complement strand
AATAATAATAATAACAATAATAATAATAACAATAATAATAATAACAATAATGGTAGAATTACAAGGGTTCACGTCAACAAATGTAATCTTGCCAGGCCAAACAAGGCTCATTTAAGGAGTAAATTTGACCGGGTGAGGGGGGTGGTGGTGAGGCGCAACACCAGACACGTGTCGGACAGGGGTGTAAAGGAGGCTAAAAGGGCCGGAAGGGGCAGGAAAAGGAGGCGTAATTCGGGCATGTGGTCGGCGACCACCATCTATCTTTATGGAGGACTGAAGTCGTGAATGCGTGTGAGGATTCTAAGTTGTCTGGGTTATGGAGAGAGATTGGGAGTGTGCCAGAAAGGTGGTGAGAGAAGGTGAGAGCAAGGTCTCGCCTTCCGGGGGCTACCATCAGGACGCATTACCATTAACAAACCTAAAATTACGGACTGTAATTCCGCTTGAGCCAGGAAAAGGCTGACATTATCGGATTATACGCGCATCGACGCACGGTTGGGCTTTTGGGGGTGGGGGAGTTCCGTGCCTGAAGGAGGCCATTGCCATGCAAAATTTCACCATTTCTGTGTAAGACTAGCAAATTTACGGAGTTTTGCGGTATAACTCCTTCCAATTTCTGTGAGCTTTCAAAGGGAACTAGGGGAAAAACAAATTTATTCACGCGGTGGCGAGATACTGTAACTATAAGACCTGGTCCATCGAGCTGGGCTGCCCTCCCCAGTTTGATTCAACAATGTCACGATTCCATTGCGCTTGGCAAGCGATAAGCCGGCTGAACCTTTGAAGAGAACAGTTTCCCAGGACCAGTTGTGGCCAGATCCTTGAATCTATGTTAGCTGAAATTTTCCGTAAAAACATCAGCTGAAAAAATATTCACCTTGTTAAGATCTGCAATACTGACACTCATCTTCGATGCAGGAATCTCCCCTACCGCAACCCGGGTGGCAGGACGAACAGCAAGAGTTAACCGGAGCTTCTTTAACATACATAGCCATGTTTATGGATGGTATAGGAAGGTAGCGAGTTTGCTATGACGAAAAGCAGGTGGCTGATGATACGTTCAATGGTGAGATGGATGAAGACAAGTTTTGATGTAATTTCTACAGAAGAAGTCTACAGAGGGAAAATGACCTCCTATTTATATTGTTCGTTGGGTAGCATTGCAGGTTCTGTTACTTGGATAGCGTTGTTGGTTCTGTTATTTGGATAGCGTTGTTAGTTCTGTTAATAGGTTGCATTGTTGGTTCTGTTAGTTAGATGGCTAAGATCTTAACCTGGAGTGGACGGGGGAAGAATTACTATTGTGCATATTGTATTACTTGGTTGTAGGCCTTATTGTTTTGGGGAAATTGTTGTGAGGCGTGGAGTTTTTTGATATATAGAATACACTAAAACTACTCATTGACAGCGTTCTAACAGAGCATAATAACTACTTGTTGCAATAATGGAGATCCCTCTACAAGGAATTATTTTGCCTGCAAGGACCTACAAACTGAGCTATAAGAAATCCACTAATGGTTGCGCTACATGCAAAACTCGAAAGATTAAGGCAAGTATTCCCCTATAGAGTGGGTTTAAAGACTTTAAATAAATTATTATAGAATGAAGCCTAAGGCGGACGTAATTAATCGGGAAGGATTCGTTACGTGAGCGAGGTAGCTAAGTACTTCGCATCAACGTTTCTGTGGCATATCGCGGGGTAGTAGTGGCAGTGGTAGTGGCAGTGGTAGTGGTAGTGGTAGTGGTAGTGGCTTGCATGTGATCCAATTCTTCAGGTTCCTCTGGCAAATTGGGATTCGAGTCTTTGTTCCCTATCACCGTTGCATTCGTGCTCCGTCCTTAGTTGGTGCCACAGCTGACAGACATTAACGCCTCCTGCTGTAGCGGCCATGTAGAGTTTCTGATCGCAGATCAAGATGCATAAGGTAGACATGGCATTCATGTGGCTTATTAACAAAGTCTATTCCTAACTTAGATACCAGAAGTAAAGTTGGTTCATCAATGAATTAATTAATTATGCTTTGCAATTACCGGTACTTCCTTCGCTGCCAGCTCACTGGGCTCGACAGGCTAACCTGCCTCTTCCTTTTTTCAACATAGTGAAACGTCCAGGACTCCCTCTGATTGCGTACACAATCTCATTCCACAATTGGGCACTGTGGGAGCGCGAGAATGCTTTGGTCAATCCTTCACTTGATGTCAAGACGCTTAACCAACTTCTTGACCAGGGTTTCGACCCAAAAGAATATTTCCAGGGTTACACGATTTGGGAATACACTTTGTACCAAATCCATACTCACAAAGACCTATTGTTTCGGGAGTCCAAGCTGGATCGTTGGCTGGACGTGTTCAAAGCTATGCTGCTCCACGGTGCCAATCCGTACGCCTGCTGTCTGCCTGACCCTGGTGATTTCAACAGGGGTATCTGCCTTGTTGACAAACCGAGCCCGAATTCTCAAAAGAGAGCAAGGGGCCACTTACAACCAGGCTCTCGGACATCTACGAAATGAAGTTTTGATGCCAGTGCATGGGATGAGGAGGATGCCCATCCATATCACCACTCAGTCACTGCTATAATAGCGGATGTGTTCATCGGGTATGATTGTCCCCACACGGAAGAGCGCAAAGAAATTCTAGAAGCTCAGAAAAGGCAGAAGATTCGAAGCTCGCGGAAAAGAAAGGTGGTGGACGACGGTCGAGATGACATTGGGCGTCAGAACTGGGTATCATGATTTGTTCTGAGCATGCGACGCGGTCTCTCAAATTATGTGTCACTAGCAAGAGATACCTCACTCAGGGATAGTTTCTTTTCCTGCAGGCGTTTTTTTATACTATTCTCCTGGGATTTGACGGTAATAACCGTAGAGACATGACAGGAACCTTAGGAAGTCGCTTAGGCGTGAGATGAAATCGACCAGATTAATCTTAAATGTCCCAGAAAACCGAGACGCGCCAGCACGGGCAAAGTCAAGGAGTAATCCAGCAAACGAATGGGTCAGTCAAATAAATGAATAAAGTGGTTGTACGAAGAATGTATTGTCCTGATCCTGTAGTAATTGGCTTTTGTTCGAGGATCGCCGACTATACGACTATGGCAACACCGAAGCGTAAGTCTCCGATGAATTAAAAAAAGAGATTTCAAGCAGTGGCTGAGCCTCTTCTGCCATTCTATGCATTTGTTGATTTTTTGCGGGATCAATGCCGTGATATCTTTTGTCCACATATTGTGCCTTACCTATCTATCTCTAGCCACAGGTTCAACCCTGTCATTGGTTGGAGCCGCCCAAAGCTCTAGATCTAGTGACTGTGACGAATTTGGCACGGCTGCTATCCTTCCAGTTGTGCTGACTAGTGACCCGATGCATTTATTGACGGCTGCATGCCAGCTTGAAGGGTGCGTCAACGATCGTACCAGCGTCTCTAGCCTAGAATAATAAGTCACAGTTGTATGAAACGTGTGGAATATGAAACTTACTTGCTGGTCATATGCTCCATTTGGGCATCTTCCAACCCATCCCCAAACAAATGCAAGAATACTTGATCATTTTTTACACCGCCAACCCCGGCCCTGACGATGAGACCAACTTGCCATCGTGTCACAGACTTGACAATCTTGAAATTGGCAAACGGCTCCCTTAATCCGGCCACTTGAGCCCCCATTCCAGGGATCCAGTTGAAGACCTGTGTGGTGAAAATTTTTCTCATTGACCCTCGATGATCCTTTGCCTGGCCGGTGGCCTCGCTAGCTTTATTGAGGGCTCTCTCGATGTCGGGCCATGGCGCGTGTGCATGCTGTGTCAACCCTTGTTGGTCGGCCTGAAGCCGATGTAGCATGTCAATGACAGACTCGTCTGGCGAAACCTTGATGAGGTTCGTCACAGATTGGAGAAGCGGTCCTGCTACGTCTGTTGCTTCGTCAAAAAGTCCCCATTTGGAGCCGTTGGAGAAGGACCCAGGCATGAAAGGCCACGCCGTCCGCCCAGCCTGGACATTCGAGAAGACGGCATGGTCGTGCCCTGTCTTGTACACATTGAAGAGTGCAAGCGCGGCTTTGACGATTATAGGAACCGATATCTGCGGATACTGTTTCCGTAGCATTACAAGATCTGGAACCTCAAAGCTATGGCGAGCACCCTGACCGTAGCCGTTTCCACTGGGGTCAAAGGGGCCGCGTTCTGGTGCAGGAGGCCACTGGGCTTTTATTAGATGGTCATGAAGCCCATTGAGATAACTAGTGTGCCATCTCACAGAAGCCATGGCCTGAGGTGACTCTCGGAAAGAATAGTACGATTCCGCCCACAACTTGTAACTTATATGGGGCCGGAGGGCTTGCGGTATAGCACCAGCAAGAGCTTGGTCCAAATCCGATTGGAATCTCGCAAGGTAGGTTGCGTCCATCACACCATGGCTGACTTCAAAGCACGCACACGTTAGCACCAATCGCGCCGCAAATGCAGAATCCAAAGAAACAAACATACCGCTAATGATAAATCCGACAGTCCCAGTGCTTTTGACATTATATATCAGCACTCGAAAAAGGATCCCGGGAAACAGAGTCCATTCCGGATGGGGATGGGCCGAGGCCAACTGCTGAAGTTCGTCCACTGTGTCGACTGAGCCTCCGTCCTGCAAGACATGCTCATATACGGCTTCACTAGGCTTAAGCGTGACGTGAAGTGCGATGTGGGGATTGAGCCCGGAAGGTTGCCATACGAGAAAAGAAGGCAAAATACGATTCTCCCGTAGCATTGCTTCGAATGCACGCTTTACTCTCTATGCGTAAACACTTCGTGTCAATAGCAAGTCACCACCCCGACGCACATGACCTGGGACTTGGCTCACCTCTGGTTTGGTCTCTGTCTTTGTGATATATGCATTTTGGAACTTGGCACTGTTGAGTACCCCCTTCCTGGATAGCTCGTCGACGAAATTGTGCGCCGGAAATATATCTGCCACATCGTCCCATGTGAATCCATGCCTACTGATGGTTTCAATGACAAGTTGTCTCGTTGGCTCAAGATCATTCGGTTGTGCAACAGTATGGACCTAAAACCTGCATCAGCGATACTGCCGAGCCACGCAAATGAGAATGAAGAGACTTACCATATCAGCCGCAACTGCGGGAGGCTGGTCGTTATGGTCCTGCGTTTCGCTCCTAAGAAGAGATTTGTTTCCACTCAGTCTCCCGATGATCATTTCAATCTGCCCTGACAGCGTATCGTCATCAGGTATGTCTTGGATTGAGATCTTCTCCAGGCCGGGTATTCCACGCCTGATTTGACCCCGGACTCTTGCAACCGTCAGGCTATCAGCAAATTCTGAGATTGGGGTGCTCAAAGGAAGAGAATCCTCGTCCAGGCCAATGGCACTCGCCCAGATTCCAAGCAACTCTTTCCGTAAACGGTCTGCATCCCAGACTTGATTGGAATTGTGAATGGTACTGGTCACCTCGTGATCTTTCCGAGAGTAGTATCGTTTCCGCGATAATTCTCGAAGCGTTATCTTGTGAATCTTACCCACTGAAGTCCGAGGCCAGTCATCAAGACCAAGTTCACTCAGGTGAATTACTTCCTGAGGAACCCACATGGGACCCATGCAATGCAGGATAGTTCGGTGAATCTCTGCTGCTACTGCCTTGACATCTGAATTTCCATCAATAATTGCAATGGGCGTTTCTCCACTCACAGGATCTGGTTGTCCGACGACTTGAATTGAGGTCGATGCCAGAGCGGCGTTGTCGGCCAGGCGAGCTTCAATAGCCGCTGGTGAGATGTTCTCACCACCTCTGATAATCACATCTTTGAGCCGACCAACGATGAAGAGGCGGCCTGACTGGTCAATTACTCCTTCATCACCAGTAACAAACCAGCGGCGGCCGTCTCTGTCTACATAGCAAACGTCTTCCGTGTCCTCTTGTCCGATGTATATGGTTGGGTGGCTCAAGGTCCCACAGTAGTGGATCTCCCCAGGAGTACCGCGGGGAAGCGCTGGGCGAACCGTACCAGTGCCATTCGGCGTGCAGATTTTCACACCCGCTCCAGGGACAGGCCGTCCCACAGAGAGCTGGTCCCCTGGACCAAGCAATTTTCCAGTGTCTGCAATGATGTCAGTGGTGCAGACAATGCCTTCAGTACTGCCATAACGAATACAGACGCCGCGAGCACCGAGAACATCGAAGCACGCCTGTAGGTTTTGGCGAGTTGGCGGTGACGCAGCTAACATCACAGCCTTGAGTTTTGGCCGCGCCTGAGTTCTGTGGCCAATATGCTCCGCAATCAAATTAACCATCGCAGGCACTAGGAGGATATGCGTGCATCGCTCACGAAGCAGTGCCTCTGCCGTGTTCTCAGCAGAAAATGTCGCTCCTGCATATACAATGCCTGCCCCAAGCAGCATTGGTGCAATCAAACTTGAAGTGCCCACAGAGTGGCTGTTGGGTGCAACGGAACACCATAAGTCTCCAGGAAGAGTGTCGTATCCGGGCCCGTTGAAGTTTTGGTATGTTAGCGATGCTTGGAGAGGATGACAGCGCAAAACACCTTTCGGAAGCGACGTTGAACCGCTAGTGAAGAGGATACTGGCATCTTTCAATCCAGAAGGGAGCTTTAGTTCGGCGGATTGGATGTCTTTGACGCTGTCCCGCCGATGAGAACCCATCAGATCTCCGAATGAAACATAACTCCGGAGTTCTGGCGAACTTAATACAGCAATCCTGGCTTGTGCATGCACCGAGGCAATAGCTGTCGACTCGAAGTATTCGTGCCGGAAGGCGATGATTACAGGCGCTGCATTGTTTGTTGCTTCGATGATGGTTTTTACCATATGCGAAACTTCTTTGACATTAGATAGGCGACGAGGATCAAGTGGTGCCATGACTGCGCCCAGCTCCATGGCCGCCCACCACGTGAGAGCGAATTCGGCGCAGTTCGGAAGTAGTGTTACGATTGCCATTCCTCTTTGAACACCTAATAATTCTAAGCCTGCCTTCAGATGATCCACACCTGTCTTGAAGCTTGTGAACGTCCATCGAAGATACGCATTGTGCTCGGTATTGGCATCGGGATGCTTTGAGCTTGAGATACCATAGAGGTTTGCGTCTTGGTGTGTGCAGATGAGCGCAATATTCTCTGGATATCTGGCGACAGAATCGCGGAATTGTTGCAGGACAGTGGGCAAATGATCTGGAAGAGCATTACCCCATACCTCGCTGGAAGAGACATGCATTTTCGGGTTGAGTCAAAAGCAAGTGAAAGAGACTCAGTATCTCCTAGGCAGAGCTACGAGTGAGAGGGAGGTGCGGCGTAATTTGGCTACAATTTCTTATGTATTGATATTGCTGCTAATAGTGATGATTGTTGGGGGAAATCCAATCTCTCTTTCCAGCTGCAGCCTAATAGCCCAATTTACTTGCTTTCTCCCCTCGGGGACGTCGATTTATAGTCCTGTCTGCTTGAAAATCGCATGTTCTGTTTCAAATGGAGCTTTGTCACCAAAACACAAAGTGCAGAGCAGGTAGGCTTTGTCCTATCTAGCTGAAACGTATGTTGAGTAGGACATGCAGTTTCTGGGTCAACTAATAGTAGCTCTACCCGTCTTTACTGTAGTGTACGTAAGCGTGTACAGTACGTTAGCCTGCGTTGGGCTGACGTGAGAGGTGGGTCTGAATTCGGAGTTGCAGTGCCTTTATTAATTTTAGAAAGGACACGTACGCAAGTCAGCAACGGGCGCGCGCCATACCCGACGTGGCGTTCAGAGACATTTTCTTGCGTCTTACTTCAGTGTTTGACGTCGTTCTCTGCGGTTTGCCTGGGGCTTCGTACTCCATAAATGGCTGTCTCCCTCTTGCCTTCACGTCTTTTCTCTCCCATCTTCTCTCCCATCTTCTCACCCATCCTCTCACCCATCCTCTCACCCATCCTCTCACCCATCCTCTCACCCATCCTCTTCTCACCTCTCTCTCCAATCCCTCCCATTCCTTAAGCAAGATCTTCTTTTCTCGTTTCCACTCCAGATATCCACATCCGCGCCTGCACGCCATGAGCAGCAAAAGGAGGTACATTCCTGACCAGTTATGTCACAGAATCAGAGCGGGCGGGAGAAGAAGGTTCAGCTCCTCCACCTGACCATGGCACTGTAGTCGGAATCTCTGATATCCGGTCTCGAGATCGTGAGGTCTTTTTGCCATTGGGTATGTCCCTGAGGCGAGGCTTGCATGAGGTCACTCCGAGACCAAGACTGCGCCGCTGCTCCTGCAATGATGCTGCAGCTAGGATCCCTGGCATTCGGACCCGCACCATCACGAGCATGAACCGTAGAAGGAGGCGCAGTGAGGAGGTGGATGGTTTGAGGATCGAGAGGAGAGCAGCGAAGAGGTGCGCGGCGGAGGTCCCGCGAGAAGAGGAATTCGGATTCGGAGGGTTCAAAAGGATCGTGGACTAAAGAGGGTTCGAAACATCGACTCTCGCATGCAATATCGCATCGTCAGCCTGTTTAGTCGATGCTCGAATACGGGCTGGCGGTCGCAGCTGGGTTGAAAGTGAGACGGCCATGGAATTTCGATATAAAGAGTTTATCTCTATTAGATATAATTTCGTCTAGAAGCCTATATTAGCTAACTATGTATTTAAGAAAGACGTATACGAACTCTTTCGTATTACTACTTTCCTTATATAGTATAAAGTACTTATACTTAGTTAGTCTATCTATAATTACCTAGATCGAGTTATATACTATATTTATTATTAGTTCTTTTAGGGGTAGTAGCTTAACTATAAAGTCGAATACGATCGACTTCTATACTCTCTTAGGAACTTATAGTAGTTAGAGGAGTCTATATAGTACGTATCTACTTACCTTACTCTTACTATATAGGTTATACTTCGTAACTACTATTTCGACTGGGTCCTATATTTGGGCCGGTAAGTTCGAGAGCCTCTGGTATGAGATTTGCCGTAACTGCAGCTACGATATCCGACGCAGCATTATGTCTGATCTCGAACTATAACGACGAGGGCCAGCATAGTGAAGATTCAAGTAGGTCGAGATATCTCTAGGTCTGCACTGGGTTAACGGTGCGTTAGGATATAAACACCTTCGAGCCACGGAGGCAACCCAGGAGATATTACTCTGGGAAGCGTATGTGCAACTGGTGGATCAGTCAGTACCTTACTGACAGTTAATAGGGCAAGGTGCACAACTGCAGCGCCTAGGCAAGATTCCAACGGTGAAAGGTGCTACATGGTTAGGGCTGACCAACTTAGTTACTTCAAACCCAAACACCTCCGCTCGTTTGGTACATTTCAGGACGGCGGTTTAAAGTATAACAACCCTGTACGGCCCGGCTTGCGTGAAGTTCGCCGGATCTGGAATGACCGTGACTGTGACCTGGTGCTCTCTATCGGGACTGGATTTGAGCAGAAGCTCATGTCGCCGGTGGCCTCAAACGTTCGGAATTTCCTTCAGCCCGGGACAATGGCTCGCTTTTATCGAGCTGCCATGCAGGAGCGGTTCGGCAGGCCTTGAGGATCTCCTGCAGGGCAACAAGAGATTCAGGACTCCTGATTGCGAAGTATAAGGTCTTGAGTCGAGCTAGATCACTATCTTTTGGTGACACATTTGAAGCTCGGATCGCCGAATCAATATCCGTCCGAGAGAACGGTAACCCAAGTGATTGGCACCTCCTCTCCTCTAAGGCGAGGTAGTTATTTAACTGGATAGACAGTCGCGATTTAGAAGCAGAGGATCTACGCCTCTTTGCCGCTGGACTAGGTGCTACCAACTCTTGTGAGATGCTTCCGCCGTCACTGCTGCACTGGAGTTCGCGTGAACTTCTCTTCGATCTAATTGGGGTTTCTGCAGAGCATGCTGAAAGATGGCATGTTCGTCCGTCTACAGCCGGACAGGCTCTTATCCACACGTTCCAGCGGATAGAGAGCGGCTGGCACTTACTAGCTACACGCAAGTGACAGCAGCCACTTAGGAGAAGGAAAAGATAACGAATCATCAACATGTCGTCACATGTTTTTTCCTTTTACCACTGCAAGCCCCCCAGGTTCCAGCGTTCCAGGGGAATCATATTGAAAAGGCTGGCGCCTTTTCTCCTGGAACGCAAGTGTCCGGCCTCAACGGCCTCCCCTCCTGATAAATCAGGCTCTTTATTCACCACGTGAATTCCCATCACGTTCACATTCGTTCACTCCATCTCGCGTTTTCACCCGCTCAATTTTATCATGTCCGTTTCACTTCCCTTCGTGATTCTCACGACCCGGTTGCAAGCAACCTCCACGCACTTCGTGCGGGACCTGTTGCTCACGTACCACATCCGAAGTGGGCGTACTCGTACTCATTTTATATCCTAATCCAAAAATATACAATTTAAGACAAAATTGTTTTACTTTCCATTTCAATTTGAATTTTGCATGCCTCAAACCCCAGCTCTCTGGACTCCACACACGTATAGAACTGAGCCGGTAGCCACACTTTCTCAAGTGCTGGATCATAAAGCACTCCCAACGGCGTAAAGCCATACCAGTCCCATGACATTTCCACTTCAATAGTATCGCGCCTTGCTCCTGACCAGACCTTTCGCCTCAGCTCAGGCGGCAAGTTCGAAAATCTCTCGAACTTAGACATTCAATCAATTACTTCAAGCACGTCCTGAGGTCCTTCCGTACCGCTACCACTTGCTGACAACTTCGTTTGATGACAACGTCTTTTGACATTAAATATCTTTCGTGCTTCGTGGTATACGTTAAATATCTTGTTCTAACGAACAGACTGACGGAAAAGAGTTTCCTATATATACGCGCTGGCACTCACGTTGGCGCTTAACGTACGGCTGGACACTTCTTACGAAACAACACTAACGTCCGTTTGTCCTAGCGCGTCTTTGCTAGCAAGGGTGGCTTAGCGTCTCGTCTTACAGCCAGACACGCTCTCATCACCGCGTTCCACTGGATAGAGAGCGGCTAGCACTTAAATTAGTAGGTAGTAAAGGGCTATAACTTTATAAGAATATTAAGCTTTCTTATACTACTAATATATAGTATTAACTAAGTAAAGATCTTAGTACTAAGTATTTAATATACTAAACAAGCAAAGCTTGTTGCTCGCTACGCTCGCAAGGCGGGTGCATGGCGTACTCCGTTGGCCATGTGATATAGCTTATCTAATCAACCCCCCTACTTGCTTTCAACCACCACTTCCTTTGAATGGTTATGAATAGAACTATAACAATGGAATGAACTGTAAAGGACTGTACAGCGACGCTTCATGTATTGTCNAAAAAAGATCTTAAAGGCATTACTTGTAAGAACAATAGAAATTTAACTATTGTGGATAGCATAACAATGCAAAATTATAAACGTAATAAGAAACTTCTTTATTTACAGACTGTATGTGAATAGTAACAATGAAACTAGCTTTTATTAACTGTAAAAATATATATTTTAACCTTTTACAACAACTTCTTACTTTCTCTCTTCGTTAATTACATTTATTACTATTATTACTACTACTATTACCACCACCAAAATGAACAACCAAATTACTGTTTCCAGTATTACTACTAAGTATATAGTTACTGTACAAACGTTAGCAATAATGCTAATCGTTCAAGCTGCCTTGCTCTGTCAAGGTAAGCAGATGACCTTAGGCTGTACCCAAAACGATAAGGCTATTATTGGCCAGATAAGAGGAACAGTGATGGATAGCCTTATAACTTATAAGCACTGCCAGTCTTATAATAGACTGTTCTAGCTGTATGTAGTAGTAGATAGCTTGTTTGGTAACAATTATTGTAATTATCATTATAACTCCTCAGGTACTCAGTATAACATTTGACAACATAAGTAGTTAATTCAACGTTATTATAATTTATAATTAACTATATGTAGTACAAACAAACGTTTAAACAGTTCAAACTACTCAAAATGTCCTAGCCCTTCTTATTCCTAGAATAACACCAGTTAATAACTTTAGTAACTCCTTAACTTACCCTACACTTACTCTTGCTTATGCTCTTTGCCCTGATAACCCTTGTTGTATTGCTCTAGTCCTTATTAGACTTGTTAACTCCTTCAGAGCTGATAATACTAATAAGTAACACTATTATCAGATTATACAGTCTGTAACTAATAGATCATGGGTAAGTTTTACTCTTGCTCTTACTCTTGTTACTGTGTTAATTATTACTACTCTTGTTATTATATTATTACAAGTTATAAAGCTTGATAATGCTGTTAGCTCTTTCTAAGGCATGGTTTCGAAAGCTTTTATACTCTCTTATAAAGAGTATTATACTTGACAAGCATATTTACAAATAAAATTGATTATGCTAATTATAGCCTTAAAGGATGAGGAAGAATGAAAATCTTATCAAGAGTCTTAATTACTAGTTAATTAAGTATATAATAAAAGAATATTACTTATGTTTTTCTTTCTTTATACTTGTAAACATCCTTTGTATATTAAAAATATATATATTACAAAATGTAAAGTCATATGTTGATATCTCTTAAAACTTCTAGATATATTATATTATAAGTTATAATAATTCTTATAAGTAAGAGTATAGATAACCCTTTAATAAAAGTATTTCAAGAGATTGTTATATAAAATTAATTATATATAAAGACAAGAACTCATAGATTAAGGTTGACCTTGTTAAACAACTAACCTTAAGACTTATTTACAATTATAATAAAGTATATTTGAAGAGGGAATTACTTGTAAGAAAGTGTAAAAAGTAGATTATTCTTATTCAACATCAACTTAATTCAAGGAATTATATAAACTTGCTTATCTTACTCTTCTCCTAATAACTATCCCTTAATTAAGTAATTCTATAAAGTTATAACAATTATATGTATACTATTGCATAAACCTTTTAATAAGCATATATTACAAATCAACATAACTAATACTTTAACTTTTAACATTAACTTAGATAAAAGTAAACTTAAGATATTTATAGCTTATAACACTTTTATAATATATATATGGTTATTATCATCTTTGTCATTAACATTAGCCAAGTTTACAAATAAATAAATATGTTTAGAGTTAAGAAATCAAGTTATAATTATTTCATTCAATGCCTTTATAGTCTTATTCCAAATGGTAAGTAATACTCTACTATGAAAAGTTGTATAATCCTTAAGTATAACCTGAAGCAAAGACAAAGAATATACATCATTGAGTAATACTTCTAGGTTTTAAGGCTTAGAAATAGTTAAAAGAATCAAGACAAGGTTATAGAAGGCTGTATTATAAAGTAATAAATTAATCCATTAGACAAAATCAATCTCTTCTTCTCTTAATTGTATATACATATTAATTCTCAAGTATAGTTAGACTAGCCGGACCGTTGCATTGGACCGTGGTCCTGTCCGGACGAGACCGTAAGCTACACGGTCTCATCCGCAAAAATTTAAGCAAGACCGTGGCTTACAGTCTCGTCTGGACAAGACCGTAAGCCACACGGTTCGGTCTTAAGGTTTTGAGACTGAACCGTGAAACGGTCCCCACTTTTGTTGTCAGACCAGACCGTAGTCTTATGGTCTGGTCTCAAAATTTTAATCTCAGACCGTAGACCGTATGGTCTGGACTGTGAGACCGTAACGCTAGACCATAACGGTAATATAACCTAAATTGGAAATAAGCTTTACCTGATTAAGGAATATTAGTGTCAGACCGTATAGTCTGATTGGACCAGATTGTGAAGACTAGACTGTACGGTCTGACGCTAATATTCGGTCCCTACATTTGTTGTCAGACCAGACCGTAGTCTCACGGTCTGGTCTYAAAATTTTAGCYTCAGACYGTAGACCGTATGGTCTGGTCTCAAAATTTTGGCTTCAGACCGTACAGACCATGGTCTCAAAACGGTCCCCACAAAACCCACGGTCTGGTCCGGTCTGGACCGATCGGCCAGTCTAATCATAACAAAGTATATTCAAAGAAAGAATTGCTTATAAGAAAGTGTAAAAGGTAAATTGTTCTTATTCAATATCAACTTAATTTGAGAAATTGTATAAACTTACTTATTCTACTCTTCACTTAGTAATTATCCTTTGATTGAGTAATTTCTATAAAGTTATAACAATTATACATATGTTATTGTATAAACCTTTTAATAAGTATATATTGTAAATCAACATAATTAACAATTTAACTTTTAATATTAACTTAGATAAAAGTAAACTTAAGATATTTATAACTTGTAATACTTTTATAATGTACATATAATTATTATTATCTTCATCATTAACGTTAACTAAGTTTACAAACAAATAAATACATTTAAAGTTAAGGAATCAAGTTATAACTATTTCATTTAACACTCTTATAATCTTATTCTGAACAATAAGTAGTACTTTACTACAAAAAGTTATAAGATCCTTAAGTATAACTTAAAGTAAAAACAAAAGATATATATCATCAAGTAATGTTTTTAGGTTTTAAAGCTTAGAAATAGTTAAAGGAATTAAGACAAGGTTATAAAGAACTGTATTATAAGGTAATAAGTTAATCCATTACATAAAATCAACTTCTTCTTCTCTTGATTGTATATACATATTAATTCTCAAGTATAATTTTTATAATTGTAATTATATAAAGGAATATTGTAAATAAGTATATATAATGTTTACTTAAGTACTACTTACTATTACAAGCAAGATTTAAGCAAAATCATTACTTAAGATAATAAAGACTTCATTGAACAAGAAATCCTGATTTTCAATAAATTATAAGTTATAAAACAAGTAATGGATAACTTTAAAACAATACTTGTATTATATAAAGACTTCATCTTATATAATTAAATCAACATGTTAAAGCATAATTATTAGCTTGTTATTTTTCAAGATCAAGTTAATAAAGCTTTTATTTAACTTAATTAGGATTTAGAATTACAAATACACTATATGGCTAACTAATAATAAAAGTGTTATAATACTTGTGAAAGTTATATAAAGTATATACTTTTCCAATCTATAAAAGTAATAATATAAGGTTTTATAAAAAAAAAGTCTTATTATTCCTCTTTAACCTTTATAAGTAAAAGTAAGCATTTTACAACTTGTTCTTGATAACTATAATAATTATATTAAAGTACTTATACTAATCTTAATTTAGTTAAGCTTATATTGTTAAGGTAATAATAACTTCTTTTATAACATTATATTCTAGTATAATTCGATTATGGATAGTAAACTAATTAAAGGAAAACATAAGCAAACTAAAGTCAATAACTATCAATTACATATCCTAAAGCTTCTTGTTAAGTATGTACAAGCTGAAATCATACTTTAGATCTTATAATACTAATAGGAAACTTGTATTCTGAAAANGAACTTAAGAAATAGTACAAATCGTCATATAAGTAAAACTTAAATCAATCTTACAAAGTTATAAGGTTACTTATTAGCTAAGAGTATAAGCTGATGAGGAATATAGTTTATAAACAGTTGACTAGATCAAATTAGATTATCTCCTCAAAGTATCAAAACTATTCTTGGTCATTCTTAGCTAATCCTCAGGTAATATATACAATGTAATACATTAAGTACTAAATGCTATTAACTATATACAATTCCTCAAACGACTATAACCTTTGTATGTAAGTAAGTAATAATTATAAATAAAATCTCTCTTTATATGTTAAGTTATAATAATATATTCGACTAATGGAATACTCTTGTTTTCAAAGTTGTCAATGTTAATTCTTTGCATTCTACACATAATACTTTAGAAACTCTTAATATAACTATTGATAACTGTCTTTATGTTGAGCATTATACTTAAAAAAAAGTTATAAGCTTTGAATTCTGCATTTCAAGCTTAGCTACAATAGCATTTAGCCTTATATCATTATGAAATTGTATAAATTGTTCTCCTTAAAGATGTACAGAAAGACATATTACCAGAGGTTATTCTTGATATGTCTTGTATTCTATAAAACATGTAAATGCCTTTATAAGGCTTATATAACAAGCTTAAATGTATTACTCAATCTCATTCTAGTTAAGCTTAATAACAAGTGTTAAATAATTATAGCTTTTATAAATATATTTATGAATATACTTTATAACTTATACTATATTACACAACTTAATATTAATATAACAATTAAACATTTATAACAAATATAAGTTATAAAGTATTACTTAATGATTATCTCTTATTATTAGTCATTTAGACATATCTAGTTTATACACAAACCTTTGACTATTATTCTTATAATAATATTCTAGGTATTTATCCTCAGACATAATTATTACATTTATAAACCTCTTCTAGAATCTTTTAAAGTATTATAATGGTTTTATTAGAGTTTTATACTTTATATAAGGATTATTAAGGTAATCTAAACTGTATAAGTAATAAACTATATACATAATTACTAATTCTTATAATATGTTATGAGGGTCATGGTTTAGATCAAGGATTTCAGTGTAAATTACCTTATTAACATTATTTAATGATAACTCAACTAAATGAAGTAATTTATAAAAGAGGAAATGAATATAAGGAAAGTTATGTTTCTAATATTTAATTATAAAGCCATAGCTACTGTAAAGGCTTAGAATATTAACCTTAAGTACATTGATCAATTATTGCTTTTTACCCTTAAAAACATAAGTTATTAAATTTGAATAGTTTGTAATAAATTAACTAAGTAAGAGATTATCCTTGATCTTTGGCTAATTTAAATTTGTTGTCATTATAATGAAATAAGTAAATTTATTAAAGTAATGAATTAAAGTTATTATATCTTGAAATAATTATTACATTTAATGATTACTTCTTGAAAACAAAGAAGAAAGTATAATACAATAACTGATATCCATAATATTAACATTATTTAAGTATAGACTAACTGAACAGTCTAGACGAAATTGTACAGTCTGAACTGTATAGTCTAAGTGCCTTACAGTCTAGACCAAATTGTAAGGCATCCAGACAAGACTAGATTGTAAGGTAACTAGACTATAAAGCATTAAGACAAGATTAAACTAAACTATAAAGCATTAAATTATAAGATATTTAAACTGTATAATCTGAAATTTAAAGCTTTAATACTTTATAGTCTAGTTAAACTGTTAAACTATATAAATTTAAATTTAAATTAAAACAATAAATMTAATTATTTATAATATTCTTCAAGAATATGTTTTATAATCTTGTTAACATAAACAATTCTTAAAGATATTAAACTCTATTCTTCCTCTAAGAAAGTAATTATACTTATTCTCTAATCAATTATTAGATTGTACTTTCTTATTCATTTAATTCTTAAGATAACTTAATATGTTCTTAACTTTATAACATTAAAAGATATCTTTTCTTGATAACTTTCACTATACTCTATATTTAAGTTCTAAGTTTGAACATTAATATATTTCTAAACCTTAGTATTATTCATTAATAATATTAAGTAGTTATTGTTTTTGACTTTTGTACTAAGTCTTAATCACTTTATGACTTGTTCATTGATAAAGTTCCTTTTAGCTCTTAAATTAATCAAGGCTCTTATTAACTTTTTGTATAGTTTTNATATTTATGTATAATGAACTTTTACTATTCATAGAATAGAGATTAACATTCTTAGTACTATTGACTGATATATTATCTTTGATTTTTAAATCTTTAGCGTTTTNCTTTTAATTCTTTAAACAATGTTATTTATCTTTTACTAAGATTTCTCAATCTTAGTCTATTTAAGCTTTTGTTGTTTATGAATACATATGTATCTTGTACTTATTTTATTATTTCATTTTCAAGGTATTCTTTTATCTTAATAATAAAGACATTACTTTCCTTAAAAACTTTTCTTACAGAATTTAAAGGGTATACTGCTATTTCTTAGTTGAATTGTTAATTAATCCTTTATATTAACTTATTCTTTTTCAGTAGTATAATAAATACTTCTAAAGGTAATAAGTTTTCTTTTAGTTCATTAACTATAAGTAAAGCTTCTATATCTTAGTTAGTTTGTTCAATAATGATTTTAACTAGTTTCCTTTACTCTTATTAAGTATAATATTGTTTAACTTCAAGTAGTTATTCTATTAATTTTCTTAAACCTTAAATTTCTTTGTATTATGTTTTTACTTTTACTTAATCTTATTAGAAAGTTATTATTGAATAGTCTTCTTGTTATAAGTTATATTATCCTTATATAATATAACTTAATCCTTCCTTTATTATTATCTAAGCATCCTTAAGTATCTAGTCAAAGTTGTCTTGTACTTAAGTTCTTTCTACTAGTAAGAAGAACTTGTATATTCTTCTCTTTATGATAATGCTCTAAAAGTTAGTCTTATAGACTAAAGCAAGATCTTCAAAATCAAGTTCTTATTCTTCAACAATTGCTTTTTCTTATTATATAATCTAAAAGAGTTAACTTTAGTCTAAGATCTTTTATTCCCTTAAACTTCTTATATTAATCATTAGATAATATCTTAAGATCAATACCTTCTTTAATATAAGATATTGTTTTATTAATATAACTTTGAAGTTTGTTAATATAATCATCTAAATTCTATTGACTTTTAAAATCAATCTCTATTTATCTTAATTCTCAGCTGTCTCCTTATCTTGAGGATATCTTACATGTTAAGTCCTTATTATAAGTACAGAATTTACCTTAAAGACTCTTATTATCCTTATCTTGTTTACATTAGTCTTAACAATATGATATAGTATAATTATTAAATCTTAACAAACTTCTTCTTCTGAAGAGTTTCCTTTTTTGTCCTTAGAGTCTTCTTCCTCAAAAGATTTTAATAAGATATTTATAATTCTCAGGATTCTCATAACTTTAACTTTAACTATTATACTTAACTTATTGTCTTTCTTATAAGTATTTGCTATATATCCAAGAAGTTTACACTTAAAACATAACTTGTTTTTTCTTCTCTTGTTAAGTTCTTCAAGAGAAATCTTAAAAGAATTTTCTTTTTTTNGTTTTTCCTTTATAATACTTCTTTCCTTTTCCTTTAAAGGTCTTCCTTCTCTTCATAGCATTTAACTTTATTAAGTTATTATAATCTTTTTTTTCTATTAGTCTTTCTTCTGTTAAAATAAGATCTTCTCTTCTTGTCCAAGCTCATCTTATATTGTTTATTCTTGATTTTAATAAACAAGTTAACAAAAGTATTAAATGTAATGATTATAAACCTTTAATATAATTCTTCTTTAATAAAGTCCTTTAGTCTGATCTTATACTAGTATATATATGCTTCTTCTTTTTAATTGACTAATACTGTATATTAACAGTAAAGTATTGTATATTTGTTAAGGCTTTTAGTCTGCTTAAGATAAGTTAATTGTCTTTTNAACATTCTTTTTTTTCATTAACATCTTCATACAAGTGTTTAAGTTCTCTTATGTAATTAACTTAACTTATAATAATATTGATTATTACTTATTTTGTTGTTTCCTTGTTTATTATAAACTATTTGTCTTTAAAAGGTTAAAACTAAGTTTTGGTTACTTCTCTTAAGTATATTAATGCTTATAATACCTTATGTATATTTTTAAGCAATAAGTGATTATTTAACATTAAATAAATTCTTGTTTAAGCTAAATATGCTTTTAACTTCTTTAAGTGTTGTTATCAGGACTTGTTTAATATTATCCTTTAATTCAGAGTTTAGATCAAAGTTTAGACTTAGAGCTTTTAATACTAAAACTAGTTTAGGATTAGGTTTAAGTAATAGAAGTATTAGTTTCTTTCTTATAACTCTTGATAATTCTTTAATAGTTAATTCTTCTATTGACTTAGTAAGTTGCTTTGATAGTATAACAACTTCTTTTAACATTTTTTCTTGAATGTTAACTTCCTTAATAGTTTAATCCTTACCTTAGTCTTCTTTAAAACTATCTTCTGAACTTTCTTCAAATACTTCTTCAGATCTCTTTTTAAATTCTTCTTCTAAGCCTTCTTCAGAACTTTCTTCAAGTTGTTGTTTGTTGTTATTATTTATTAATATATTTGTTTTTAAATCTTGATTCATCAAGATAAGTAATATTCAAAATATTATAAAATTATGTTATCCAGATCATTAGATAGTTAARGRTAAGGTAAATGTTCAAGGACAAYAGAAAYRTATAAYATACAAGYAATTAAGTCAAAGGTAAGATYTAGTAATGTATTTAAGTTGAACATAAGAAGTTTACTCTTATATTCTTATAATGTGCTTATATAGATAATGAAATCCAACTAAACCTCTTGGACTTTGTAAGTCCTTTAAGTTTATAAATCCCTTGGACCTCTTAAGTCCCTTAAGTCCTAATCATGTCATATAATCGTTAAGTTCTTTATATATACTCTGTTGTGTATCAAGCTTCAAGCTTACACTAATCATCGTGTTATAATAAAACTTATAACACTTTTTCATTTTAGTTATTAACCTCTTGGTAGTATAATTTACAATTTAATATTTAACTCATTTTGATTACCTTAATAATATTATTATTATACATGATAANTTTTTCTTAATGTTAGAAATTCTTATAATTTTTCTATTATTAGTTTTAATATTGTATTTTTGATGACNTTTTCTAAACCCCTTAATCTTCAAACTTAAACTTAAAGTGTTTTCTTCTTCTTTTTCTCTCTCTTCCTTTATTTCTACTTTCTTTACTTGATATTCAATGTTAAGCTATGTTATATAACCTTAGAACTAGTANTACTCTTTCTTTTAGAATGTACATCAGCTGGTAAAATTTGTCCTTATCTTATAGTAATAGTATTGTTATCAAATGTACTATTTATATTCCTCTTAATGTTAACTTTCTTAAATCTTGTAATTTTAGTCAAAAATCCTTAAATCCTTTTAGTATTGTATAACATTCATCAAGTATAATCTGATCTAATCAATGTATCTCTTATAACCAATTTAAAAATCCTGCAAATGTTTTGGTTATAACTGATTTAAACGTTATAAATACAATTGATGTTGAATTATGTAAATGTTAGTTACTTTATATTATATTAGAGATCTACACCTTTTTATACTTCTTTTGGAGATTACCTTGTAATGTAATTAATAGTATAATAATAATGATAGTCCTGTTAGTAATACTACTTATAAACAATATAACAGTTATTATTTTCCTTATTTTAATTTTTGTAATCATTATTACAAGACTTTGACTTATTATAATAATGTTGATCATAACTTCTTATATGACTTGAAACTTTGACCTAAGTCTTTGTAATACTTTTAATTAAGTATAAATATTAACTTCTTGCATTTACTTTTACTAATATAATTACATCTTGTGATTAACAACATTTTAATATAATAACTTACGTTTTTGGCCAGTATAAACTGTTAAACCCTTAAGACTTAATTCAAATCTTAAGAATTAATGTTACTCTTAGTTGACTTGTTAGAATCTTTCTTATTAGCTTTAAGTTTCAAATTTCCTTTTAAATAACAAACAAGTGTAAATTAATCTAATAATACAAGTTTTATACCTTGTTTACAAATCTTATATACTATCTTCTTAATAGTTATCCTTGTCAAAGTTATTTATATCATTTAAACTTCCTTCGTTGACCTTGAAACTAAGTTTGTCTTATAAAAATTAACAAGTAATAACAATGGTAATTTATTTTCATACATTAATATTCAACTTCTCTTTAATTTATTTTATACTCTTTTGTTAAAGAATCTTCTTTATCCTTTTTAATGTTTATGTTATAAAGAGTTAATATATAAATTAATCTTCATTATATTTAGCTTTTAACAAGTTGATATCATCTTTGTCTGTAATATTATCATCTTTAGTCATTATATCTCCTTATAAAAATAAGTTTAGTTTAATGATATTATTAATTATTATTTAGATTGTTTCTTAGAATAATAATATTATTTACAAAAAGTAAATTAATAATTCTTTAACCTTGTATAATAAGAATTATTAAATCAAGTTAATCTTTTTATTAAAT